>QGOI01000897.1:0-27781 GCA_003313885.1 Boletus sp. MG55 | reverse complement strand
AGTGTCTATCATATTGGGCAGTTCTGTCCAGTCCTATCTAGGGATAGGCAAGTTTGCTGATGTAGTTGGAGCAGGGCTCCCAGGTGGAATCACCAAAGTTCCATTTCACAAGGAGCTCCACCTTGTCTCCACGCCAACGGTGATCAATGATTTCATCGACCAGCCATTCTTCTTTGTTGGTGAGTCCCACATCGTAGAATGTGTGCACATCCCTTTTTGGGAAAAGCACATCATCGTTGGCTTCATACCGACGAAGTAGTCCCACGTGGAATGTTGGGTGTATGCGCCGCTTGCGCATCTCTTCTGGAAGATCCAGAGTATATGTGTCACTTGCAGCGTCCTTCCGTAGGACCTTCATTGGTCCGATATGCCTCGGGATGAGCCTGCAGGCTCGCCCTTTCGGCATCGTTAGGTTTTGTGTGGAGAGATATACTAGCTCTCTGATTTGCAGGGATTTCCCTTCTCCTCATCGTTTGTTGGTGTGATGCGCTTGGATCACCCGGCTCTCTATAATGGTGTCGTGAGCCATCTCCAGGTTTGCAGTAGCTTGTCATACAAAACTTTGTACTCCAGGTGCAGCTGAGGGTTTCCCCTCGATGATGTGTTGCATCAATGTGGGCATGTACCCATAATTAAGCTCAAAGGGAGCGAACTTTGTTGAGCTACTGACATTCAAGTTGATGGTGAACTCCGTCATCGGTAGTTTTGCTGCCCAGTCCTTTTGGTCAGGTTGCACTGGGCCTGTAGAATCTGCACTACGTTCCTGATGGCCCTTTTGGAGGTGCCATCTGTTTGCAGATGGAATGCGGTTGACATTAGGAGCTTTGCTCCAAGCATTCAGTGCAGTTCGCGCCAGAATGCTGACATGAACTTTGCATCCCGGTCAGAGACGATCGTCTCAGGTAGCCCGTGTAGTTGGACTACCTCCTGCATAAACTTGCAGGCGAGTTTGGACGCTCGCACCATTGTCGTGACGGGCACTAGGTGTACCATCGATGTCAGGTGGCATAGGACCACCCAGAGGTAGTCATAACTGCTGCTCAGTGGGAATGGTCCCACAAAGTCCATGGCGATTGATCCCCATGATTGCGAAGGGATCGGTAGGCTGTGCAACAGCCCTTGGGGTAATTGATTTTGGCCCTTTGTCGTTTGACAAATCGGGCAAGTTCGACAAAACTTGTTGACTTCTCGGCCGAGCCTCGGCCACCAGTACCATCTGCGGATATAATCCACTGTCCGTTGGGCTCCGAAGTGCCCAAGGATCTTATGGGCCTGGTCCATGACTCTGGCAACTATGTCGTTGCCCATGTGCTGTGCATGTGGGAGACATAACACCTCCTCTCCTCCACGATTGCTTGTGTAGAGGAGGTCCTCTTTCTCCCTGAACTGGGGAAAATGGCTCAGTTGGGTTTTGATTTTAGTGAATAACAGGTCATCCCCATATCCCTTACGGATGGCATCCAGGAATCCTGGCTCCCCTCCGTAGACGATTGGAGGGACTCAAGAGGTCTCAGCAGATTCAAGAATCATTGGATCCTTCTCCACACTTGTGCGAGGGGCATCCTCGATTGTCCTCTCTGCAGCTGAGGCCATCTCTTGGGCTTCTAGGATGTGGGCTTCCCGCTTTTCAGCAAGCTGTTTGCTTTTGCGAGGGTTTTCATTTCCCTCCAATGTGAGCGCTGTAAGCTCTAACAGTCGGTCATGGGGGAGGTCGTCCCTGTCTGGGTCCAATCGCACGTCTGTGTTGGCCCAGTCGATCTCCTCTTCGGAGGCGTCATCACCTCCTTCATTCTCATAATAGCGAGACAGACAGTCCGCTACTCGGTTCTCAGAACCCTTGGCATAGACAATATTAGCGTTGAATCTGGACATATAGTCGATCCAGCGTATCTGTCTACTTGACAGCTTTCGCTGTGTCTTGAGGTATCCAAGGGCCTCATGATCAGTTGCAATCATGAACTTGAATCCAAGGAGTTTATCCTCCCATTTCAACAGGGCCTCAATTATGGCGAGGGTCTCTCACTCGAAGGTCCTGTAGTTCTGCTGAGCATCACTCAGCTTTCGGGACATAAACCCTGCTGGTCTGCAGGTCTTCCAATCGGGTCCTTGCCCATAAACAGCGCCTACCCCATAGAGTGAGGCGTCACATACGAGCCAAATGGGCTCCTCCTTACACGGATCTATAGGCCGCAGGATCGGGTACTTGCATGCCAGGTCCTTGATCATCTGGAAGCACTGATCATGGATTTCTCTCCACTGGAACGGATGCCTGTTCCTTTGAATCCCAGTTAGTGGCGTTGCATACGCTGATACATCTGGCATAAACTGTGCCAGATACTTGACGAGTCCCATGAATTGTTGGACTTCATTTAGGGACCGAGGGGTCCTCCAGCTACAGATTCGGGACATCTTGTCCTTGTCAGTGTGTACGCCCTTTTGGTCAATTACATGACCAAGACAGTCGAGTTTCTCGGCATATAGATTGCATTTCTCCCACTCCAGGTAGAAGTCGGCCTTTTCCAGTATCGTGAAGATGATGTGGAGGTGCCACTCATGGTCCTCCAGGGAGTCACTATAGATGAATATATCGTCAAGGTAGATGTACACAAAATGCCCTATGTGATCCTGAAAGATCACAGTCATTAGACGTTGAAACGTCATGGGGGCGTTGCAATCCCCCTGTTGCATCACCTGACTTATGAACGTCCCGTAGATGGTTGAGAACGCCGTCTTCCAGACATCCTGTGGTTCTACACGCACCTGTTCATACGCATTTGACAGGTCGATCTTTGAGCAATACTTCACTCGGGCTACATCCATATGGATTTGGTCCTGGTCAGGGAACGGGGTTATGTCCTTGACCATGTTGTCATTCCTCTTGCGGCAATCAATGACTGTCCACAGTTTTCCACTTTTCTTTGGGATGCAGAGCATCAGTGCGGCTTGGGGCATGCTTTTCATTATCCACCAGTTTGTGTCAGTGTATAGTCGGATTTTATCTGACAGTTGCTGCTTCAGTGCATCTGCGCAGCGGGGCAAGTGGTAAGCGTATTGCTTGCTTTCATCAATCAACGGAATCCAGTGATTGACTTCTCATAAGGGAGGGAGTCTGTTAATGACCCCTCCGAGTATATGTTTGAACTTTTGGAGCCACTGCTCCCTTAATCGAGGTATGTCCTTGTGTATGTATTTCATTGCTGCAAGTCGTTGTTCTGGCAGAGTGACCGCCTTATTTTTATCATTTTTGGCGTGCTTAGGCACCGCCCTTCCTTCCCTCCCCTCTCTTGAGCCCACGTGAGACTTTGTCTGTCTCACAGGGCGCACGAGTCAATCGGAGGTGGGAGGCGGGGGACGACGAAGTTGACCCCCACTTGCCTCCGCAGGCTTGATTTCCCACAGCAGGGCGATCTTGTTGCCGCTGATAGAGATGCTGTTCTCTGCAAAGTCCAGTTGCGCTCGATGTTCGCGCAAGAATGGTATCCCCAGGATACAATCGTAGCGATCTATGTTCACTACATCAAAATACACGTCAGATTGATAATTTCCGATCACAAGGGCGGATGTACTGCCATGAGTAATTTTGGAGCGGCTGCCAATGCAACCCAACAGCAGCGTGAGCTGCTGTTCCAGAGGAGTGATCCTCATTCTTGTGAATTTCGCGAATGCGGGGCTCACAAAATTACCAGTACTCCCGGTATCGATCATTGTGTAAGCTCGGCAACCATTAATCTCTACGTCAATGGCTGCACATTTTCGCATCTCAGGTGATGTGCGCGGGCGTGCATGCAATGCAGGTAGTCCTGCTGGTAACTTAGTGTGCATGGCATAACGGAAAGCCCTATCTAGGGGAGGTCCATTGACCTCGGCTATCATTATCGCAGCCATGCGAATTAGCGGTCTCTCCGGTGGGGATATACAGTCAATACCTATTGCCCCAAACGGGGTGACCACTCGTATTTCATCCGCATACATGGTAATACCATGCATCTGAGGGTCTGTTTCCCTCAGCCAATCAATCACCTCGTCCAACTCAAGGGCAACTGCCTGTAGGTGGCGGGTCCCCTCTTGGTCCAGCCATCGCAGGGTGCATGCCTGCTCAGCCAGCCAAGACGCTGCACCGGAACGGTTTCGTTCAATCTTGGCAATGTGCCTCACCATTAGGTGCAGTGCGCTGCGCACGCTATCTGCATTCAGTCCATTGTAGAGAACGGAGGTTCTCTACGGCTACATCCTCCCTTTCTACACATCCCTATCACCTTCCTTTCTTTCCAGATCGTCCTCCTCAAATTCCGAACGTGTCCCGGTCAATTCTGTCCCAGTCCGAAATCCCGAACGCTCGGTAAGTCACTCCGGAGTCCCGCGGTGAGTCGGACTCATTCATATCATCTCGCATTTCCTTCGTACCTTTCCTTTATCTTTTTATTCCCTCTTTTCGTTCATTTACTTGTCATGTGACTTCGTACGGACACTTCCGATCGTTCGGGATCAACCCGATGGACACTTACCTCACTTTTCATTCCGTATATGTACGTTTCGGATTCTTATCTCCGTGCGTCCATATGGTCTCGGACTTAGTACTCAAGGACGTTAGCGTCCGTAATCGGTCGGGTTATATATACCTCGTACCTGGAATTGTAAAGGCAGCTTTGCTCACTCGCATTCTGACCGTCTAAGTCCCCGTCGCCGTCGTCTATCGTCTATCGCCATCGCCGTACCATCCAACGTCTTCTACGCATTTCGCACCGTCTCAGACTTCTCGGATTAATTCCGGACTCGATTTCCGCACGTAGGAAATTCCAGAAAATCCCTATTTGCTTCATTCTTGCTCGGACTTCGTTCGGGTGGATCACTCTGCTGGGTATAAGTTCCTTAGTCACCTCCTGACCTTCCCCACTTGTAGAATCCCTTTAGGGACGAACCATTTGTACCCTCTGACCATCTTCTTCTAGCTCAGGCCGGAACACCTTGTTCACGCAGGTCCTCCGAGCTTTCAATCTCTTCACCATGACCATTCATCTCGGACTCTTCATAATCACTCCATCCGCGATCATATTCGCAGCAAGCATATTGCTCTGGGTAGCATAATGCTGCGTGTAGTAAGGGGATGCCCTCAACAAGTTCATCGGTGATGTGGTGCACTCGGGTCTGACACACCTCACACGAGTTGCCTCGGTGAATCGCTCCGTGCACTGCATCCCACATCCATCTTGGGGGTTCGGAGTCTCCTCCCACTGGTGGAGTCCCAGGCCTATTGGTGGAGCCCACCTCGCTGTTAAGTGTATTCGTTGGGTGGCAATCAATTGATCCGTCACGGTTGACAGTCAACATCCCCCATGGAGATTCGATCTCCACATGATAAGCGTGCGCTCTAACCCCTCGACGGCCAGGTCCCTGATTCCAGAACCTCTGGATCAAGCCTTGTAGGCATTCGCCTAGTTCATCATTGAGGTGACCGGTGTGGAAAGCCATCTCTTGGATGGCCATAACCCTGACTATAGACTCTGTCCGATCTCATTCATTTACACGCAATTGCTGCGCCATCATTTGGATTGCAGTATGCAATCGCTCCTCATCCGAACCATGTGGTTCTAGGTGGGTTGCCCTGCCAATTTCTATGCCTCGCTGATGTTTGCGAATAGTGTATTCTCCGGGCTCGGAGACAGCCCTGTTAAGGGTAGTCTCATTCGTTTCCAGGGCCTCGGAGATATGTCCGATACGACGAAGACATTCGTCGCAGTTACCTGCATGGAGTGCCCCGTATAGGTTGCTCCATTCCCAGCCCTCCAAGGCTGGTGGTTCAGATGGGGTAGAGCCCCTTGGGTCCCTCGTCATTATGGCGCAAAGGACAACATTGTCATCTATTGACGACAGTTCGTCATCGCGCATCGCGCCTAGGTACGCCATGGGCTCGTCGTCATCATCTAGTTCAGACATTTCCTCATAGAGCTTGAGGAGCTCCCCTTCGATGTCTTCGATGTCCTCGGGGCTTTCCACAGCCCCTTCGCCAGCACCGGGCAAGTCATTAACCTCTTCTGAGGGTTTTCCCTCATTGGAATCCTCGGGTTCTTCTTTTTGGCCCACGACACCCCCATCATCTTCGTCCTGTACTTCGACAGCAAAGAGGTGCTTTGCAGGCGCACCATAACCGGATTTTTTCGGTTTGGTGCACTTGTCAGCCATGTGGCCTTCAGCACCGCAGTTGAAGCAGTTGATTCCTTTTAGGAATCTATGGGGCTGTTGCCCCTTCTGTGGGGCCCAGCCCTGTGGACCATCATTCGGGTGGTCCTTCCGTTTTGTCCCAATGGTTGGGGTATAGGTCTTTGCCTTATGGTGATAGACTGTATCCCCTTTCTTAAAATATCATGGGGTTTCCCCAGTCGAGTGTGGGGTTCCCCCAATCTGCTTCTTATGTTGAGGATTGGGACCTGTATGCCCATGGGGGGTTGTGCCCCTGGAACCTTGACCAGTGCGCATATGCATGTTGATCGCCTTCTGGGCGGTCTCCATGCGACGCACTTCTTCGAGGATCTCCTCAATCGTTGAGTGTTCGGCAGATATTCCTCGTGCCTCAAAGATGCTTTTTATAATCGCGTGAGGCATACCATGGAGGAATTTCCTCCTAAACAAATAATCGTCAGGGGGTTGCACCATTCGGTGTGCACAACGTTTCAAGTCATTGTAGAAGGCGAGGACTCCCTTCTCTAATGAGTATCTCGTCCGATTGTACTGATCGGCAGCGTTTTGCACCGATGCTTCGTGGACGAAGCATTTGAAGAGCTCACAAATGAGTTCTTCGAATGTCCAGTGCTGGACTTGTCTGTCTGGGGACTCGACCTCTTGGTTGAGCCACTGGGCAGCCATACCTTCCAGGTACAGCCCAGTGTACAGAACGCGATCATCGTCACGAGCTGGTCCGGTTATTTTGAAGGTATGGAAGTACTTCAGAATCTGGCTGAGCCAGTCATCGAACTTCTCGAGGTCATCTTTGCCTCCATATTTTCCAGGTTTGGGCGGGTTCATCGCCTTTACCTCGGGCCCTATGGGACCAGTCGGTTGCCCAACCATGTCCCATATGCGTTGCACATATCTGTGCTGCATTGCACCCGTATAGTGTGCATTTCCCGGGGTAAATCCCCGGAGATAGTCGCGGCAAGGGGTTCGGCCCGTCTGTGGTGCCATTTGAGCTGCAGGTTGTCCTGCCAATGGGTTGGTTGGGGACCCTCCTCCCTGGTCCGTATGATCGTCATTCAGATCACTGTCCCCCTCATCAAAGGAGTTGGGACCATCAGGGGAGCTTCCTCCACATCGTCCTCTCCTAGGGGGGCCTCCCCCGGGAGGTCCATTCCCTCTGTGTCCCTTGCCAAGTTGGCAGTGACGTCCTCAGCCTGAGTCATCGTCATCACCTGGGGGGTCTCCTCCTTGTCCCCTTTGGCGAGGGGGAGCTTTTTCCTGGCCCTTACCTGCTGTCGCATGTTCCTGCGCCAGCTGGTACAGGACTGCAGGACCTCTTTGCGACCCATATAAATGGCACATGATGTCCGAGCTCCGCCTGGACAGGTACGCCGGGTGGTGTATCATACTTGGGACTAGCCCTTCTTGATGTTTTCCCTTTTCTTTGGGAGCATCATGAGGAGTGCCCTCCTCTACCTTAACTGGTATTTCTTTATCAGGGCTGGTAGCCCTGCTGGAGGCCTCTTTCCCTACCTCCTTGTCAAGTGCGTTTTGACAGCGCTCGATTTTCCAGGCCTGATGTCGTCCTGGGTTTATCCCATAGAGGCTAGCCCCTTCGGGGGTAGCCCCATACTGCAGCCATTGCTGCTGAACTCCCTCTAGGAATTCATTCACTGCAGCAAGGGCATGTGAGGGGTCCATCAGAGGGTTGTACTCCGAGGGTTCCCTCAACATTGGTGCTACTCCTTCTGAGTATATCCGTCCGAGAGGACTCTCGGTCCTCTTGACCATCACCGGCTCAGTCGTGATGTGCGAGAGCTTGGCTTCGGTATACTGTGTGGTGAGCGAGCTTATTGTTTCATCAGCGATCCCACCCGAATCAGGCTGTGTACCTTTCTTGGTACTGCTTTCCAAAGTCTGCGGTGACTGGAATTCACCAGGCATCGGTTTACTGGTCTCGGTCTGGCCTGATCCCTGACCGGTATCTTCAACCTCAATCCAGGGAGCTGGTGCTCCTTTTGTTGGTTTCTTGCTTGTCTTCTTGCCTTTGGGGGGTTCCCTCGAAGGTTGACAAACTGGGTCGTCTTTGGGCGGGTCGCCCGGTGTTTCCGGCGGCTTATTTACCGCAGTCCGCGCATAGCTGCGTGTTACCGTTCGACTCATTGCGAAAGATGGGTTACGGACTTCAAAAAAGATGTAAGGTGTCATTGAACCTTAATTCACGCAAGCGAAGTGTACCGTATTGGTATTCACAAGGTGAGGGAGTAAGGTAAAACTATATGGGCCTGTAGATAAGCAGGCCCATCTTTTTATCTATGCTACATGTACATGTGATACCGAGGTATCACATGTACAGCTATTCCATAATACCTGCACATGTGACTTTTAAGTATCACATGCGCATCCTGTCCTTAGTAGGTACATATGGGGCGAATCAGCCCCTGGGCCTAACAAGCAGGGGGGTAATGTTACGATCGTATCCTGGACTACCTTTTCTTTCATCTATGGTGACCTTTCGCTTTCACGTGCCAACCGGTTCCTCTTCTGCTCTTCTCTTCCACCTGGTTGACACCTTGCTTAGTCACCATTTCCTCCATGACTCACTCTGACTCGTTCTGACTCATGTATTCCTAAAGCAGCGCTCCTAAGCCTGCCCTTATGCAAACCCTACGATACTTATATCTGAGTCATAGCACTAGAGATCCTTACGCTAGAGTTCCTCTGTACTTCTGTCTAAGTACCTGGAATCCAATCTCTGTGTCACTTCCTCGATTCCCTTCTAGCTTACGCTAGTCGGTCAGCACTCAAGTCCCGTTTGCGACTCCGACTCATACTCGGCCAGACATATAGTCCTCTTGACCTTCCAGGTCTAGTACCCTTGATCCCAGTCCCTCCATTGGTTGCTGGTCTCTTCGTGAGCATCACCCATTGAAGGTCCATAGCGGAACCCCATCCATAGGAAGGTCCCTCTTCGTATAGCAATTCAAACTTTGTCCACAGAGGCACACTCGTCCTTACCCAGGCCAAGCATAACAATGTTAGCATCTGTAATCAGTTGGATTATATATACCTTGTACCTGGAAATGTAAATTCAGCTTTGCTCTCTTGAATTCTGTCTGTCTAAGTCTCCCACTGTCATCATCTATCATCTATCACCATCACCATATTGTTCAACATCTTCCATGCATCTTGCACTGTTTTGGACTTCTCGGAATATTTCTGGACTCAGATTCCACATGTAGGAAATCACAGAAAATTCCTATTCTCCTTATTCTTGCTCAGACTTCATTTGAGTTGATCACTCTGCTGGGTATAAGTTCCATAGTCACCTCCTAACCTTCCCCACTTGTAGAATCCCTTTAGGGATGAACCATTTGTACCTTCTGATCATCATCATCTAGCTCAGGCCAGAACACCTTGTTCCTGCAGGTCCTCCAAGCTTTCAATCTCTTCAACAGACCCCTTGTAACACTGCACTCATGTGTGAACACAAACAGGAACACATAATGTGTTCCCTTTCATGTCTACATATGAATGCTGCTTGCTCACCCTGTGTTCATCCTTGCCCACCCACTGTGGGTATGGGTACATTGCCCATACCCACAGGTAGATCTGTGGCATTGCCTAGTTTTACTTGTAGTAATGTTTAAGTCTTCCTGCTGGTGACCTCATCTATTCCATATTATGTATATCATCCATACTGATAACTCACTTAACTCATTGAAGACTCTTGTCTCCAGCATCATGCTGGCAAGCCCATATATCACTGATTCCTATGTCATATATTGGGATCACCAAGCCAACAAGTAAATGTATATACTCCTATAGTTAAAATTGTTGTTATATTGGTCTGTACTGTAGTAGTGATGAAATACCATGATTTCACTCAAAATCGATAATCATAAGAACAACAGTTGCTATGAACATGGCCATAGTATCTTATAGCTAAGCATAGAAATATATCATATTTTATTTTTACAATAGTTGTTTTGATTGTTGTGATTGGAATTCATGCATGATTTTTGTTTGGCTCAAGTGTGTCATATCCCGTACCAACTCCGAACCCCTCCGAACAACTCCTCGACAACTCTGGCGCAATCTCGCTCAGGACGCAACTCTGAGCCCTTGGACTTCTACTTAGTATTTCGTCGTATGTCTCTCTCCATTTCAGTTACGACACCTTGTCTCCATATGTACTAGTCTTGCTAACTATCCGTCTCCGATCCTGTGCTCGCACAGCTCCGGCTTTCACATCTCCAAGCACAGCTCCAGCCCATTTGTACCCGACTCCATTTACTTACCAATCTCCATTTCGTATTACTGATCCGTTTACTAATTCCTTCGGACTCCGTATATAAAGACCTCCGATTCATGTAACTTCTCTTTAGTCTGAATATTGACTTAGATATACCCTCTTGTCCTCCGGGAAAATCCTTCATCCCAACTCCGAAATACACCTCCTCCGAAATCCGGGACTTAGACCTTGATGAGGGTGCAGCGCTCCGCTCCGAGTCGCTGAAGCCGAAAGTCCCATCCGTCCGACCAACTCCGGAGTTCTGGAGTTTCCCCCAGAGAAGTCCGACCCGGTCTCGTCCGGTCCGCACGGTCTTAACAAAGTGCTGGTAAATGACTGTAACTGTCTTCATTCTTGATCTGCACAATACAAGCATATCATCTAGTCTCAATCCCTGGAAGCTTTCACTTCATCCCTTGAGTATAAATCTTGAAAGAACTCTTTTAGTCATTGGTCTCTTCATGAGTATTACCTGAAGAGACTTCTTCTTCGAGTCTAGATTATTGTATGTATATGCTTTGCATAACACTCCTTGTCACCTTGCACACTTTGAAAACTGTTGACACCCACGCTCTTATTAATAGTGGTGCCAATATTTCCTGCATTGACTGGGGTTTTGTATGAAAATACAAACTTTCTACTACAAAGCTCCCTACCCTGATTCCCATTTGGAATATTGACCAATCAGTCAACAAAATGGGTTCCATTCACTTCACATACACCCTCTTCATCGTCTTAAAGAAATTGCCTGAGAAGTAATGTTCTATGTCATGTTGTGCAGAAATGAAAACATCATCCCTGGACTTCCCTGGCTTCAGGATACCAATCCCATGATAGACTGGCAATGCCAAACCCTCTCCATCTCTGAATCCTTAGACCAATCCAAGGAACTCTATATGCAATATACCACCAACTCTACCCACCATGACTCCCACTTTAGGACCTTCCCTGATTGATAAAAACTCCTGAAACATGTCAATGTAAACTGCATCAATGATACTGTACCTACCTCTATGAGTACCTCAATGTCAAATCTGAGGATCAATACCTCACCAGAGCTAAAGAAAACTACACCATCAATCACATCATCCAATACAACTATCACTTCATTCCTTCCAGCAATCTGATCATTGCCAAACTCATCACCACCATGGAACTCACTGCCACCACTGAGTGAGCCAAACCCAAAGTCACCCTATCTCCTGAATATAAACAGTTTGCAGCAGTCTTCTCCAATAAAGCAAGCAAATGCCTCCCTCCTTTCCAATCCTATGACCACAAGATTAATCTCTTGGACACCTTCATTCTGAAGGTTGGAAAACTTTACCCACTATCCCCTGACAAACGAACCACCACAGAAGCCTTCCTAGATGAGAACCTCACCTCAGGAAAAATCCACCCCTCAAACTCCCCCCAAGCTGCTCCTCTTTTCTTTGTCAAGAAGAAAGATGGAAAACTTCACCCATGTCAGGATTACCACAAACTCAATGAAGATACCATCCAAGATGCCTACCCTCTCCCTCTTATGTATCTCTGACCTCATTGACAAGATCCAGGGAGCAAAGACCTTCACTAAGTTCAATGTTTGATGGGGCTACAACAACATCTGCATCAAAGATGGAGATCAATGGAAGGCCACCTTTATTACTCACAAAGGCCTTTGTGAACCTACCATGATGTTCTTCAGACTCACAAACTCCCCTGCTACCTTTCAACTTCATGAATGACTCCTTCCAGGATATGATCACTGAAGGATGGCTCATTATCTACATTGACAACCTCCTCGTCTTCTCCCTGGATGATAAAATCCATAAAGAACATACCAAACAAGTCCTTAAATGCATGGAAGAACTTGACCTCCACCTTTATCTTGAAAAATGCACATTCAATGCCCCCAAGGTCAACTACCTCAGCATGATTGTCTCTCCCAAACAACTTGCCATGGACCCTGTCAAACTTGATGGAATTGCATCCTGGCCCACCCCTGCTAAAGTCAAAGATGTTCAATCATTCCTTGGCTTTGCCAACTTCTACCAATGATTTATTGCTGACTACTCCAACATTGCCTGCCCCCTCATTGATTTGACCAAGAAATCCTCCCTCTGGAAATGGTCTCCTGTGTATGATCACACATTCAACCATCTCAAAGAACTTTTCCTCTCAAAACCCATCCTCTGTCTCCCAGACCCCAATGCCCCTTCACCATCACTACCAACACCTCAAAATACACCATGGGAACTATCCTCCTTCAGACCAATATCAATGGTGACTGGCATCCTTGTTCCTACTGGTTTTGTTCTCTTTCCCCAGCAGAACAAAATTATGATATCTATGACCACAAACTCCTTGCTGTCATCTGCTGTAGAGATCGGAATCTCTCTACAGTGATATACCCCATTTTTACAGTCCTGGAGATATTTCCTACTTTCCCTATCCTCCCGACGACATCCTGAAGTCAATCCGATGCCTTATCTCCGAGTCTGAGGTCAGTCTGGAATTCCCTTTTTAGTCCGAAGCTCTTTTTCCGAGTCCGAGTGAGTCTGGAATTACCGCGTTAGTCCGGAGTTTTTGTTTTCAGTCCAATGTTATCATTTCGAGTTCGGACTTCATTCCTTTGTCATCGCCATTACCTACGATGACTATACCACTTGTTTACATCATTTCGGATATTTCCTTGTCCTCCCTTTGTCTTGTAACTTAGTTACATCACCTTTTTACCGGTTCGGAATTGTCTGGACTATAAGTACTTTGTATTTTCATCTCGGAAATACAGTTTTCCTCACGTGGATCTCTCACCATCGTATATTGTCACTGTCTGCATCGTCCATTGCCATCGTCCATCGCTGTCACGCTCTTTCCACATGTTTCCGAAGCATTTCCAGTATTCCAGCAGTCCAGAAATCCTTATTTTCAGTCCAGACTTGTTTGGACCTATCACCCATTGGTTAGAAACATTCGGAGTACTCCTACTGACCTTCCTTCGCCATAGAACCCCTTTAGGGATGAACCTTTCATACCCTTCTTTACCTAGGTATGTCATACCAGGACATTTCGTTGTTTTACACCACACTCTTAAAGTCTGGCAACACTACCTTCAGGGATCTCCTTTCCTGGTCCAAACCTTCACAGACCACAAGAACCTTCTCTACTTTTGCTCTACTCAAACCCTCAATTGCCACCAAGCTCATTGGCTCCTTGACCTCGCCAACTACAATCTTAAAATGATCCATGTATTTGGCAAACTTCTTGCTGGTCCAGATGCTCTTTCCTGCTGTCCCAATCACCTCCTTGCAGATGACAATGACAATGATGACATTACCCTTCTCCTGGACTCAATGTTCATCAAACTCATGAACATCTTCCTAAAGAACCATATTGCCACCTACTCCTGTAACAACCCCTTGTTCCTTAAAGCCCCCCAAAGCCTCGATGGCACCATTCCCCCTGCCTTTTGCTTCTGCCTCAGTGACTGGCAGCTTCTTGATGATACCCTCACCTACAAGGGATGTGTCTATGTTCCCCCCAATACTGCACTTCATTGCTCCATTCTGGAACGATGCCATGACCACTCCACTGCTGGACACCCCAGCTTTCTTAAAACCCCCCAACTTGCCTCTGCTAAATTCTGGTGGCCAGGCCTTGCTCATTTCATCTGCCAATACATTGAAGAATGTGCTATGTGCCAACAGAATAAAGTGAACACCCATCTGACCACCCCTCCTCTTAATCCCATTATATCCCATTCCACCTGCCCCTTCAAGCAGATCTCCCGTGATCTTATCACCAACCTTCCCTCCTCCTCCAGGTTTGATTTCCTTTTGGTTGTGGTTGACCATGTGCTTACTAAGGGGGTAATTCTATGTCCTCCAAGAAAACAGTCACCACTGAAGGGATTGCCTCCCTTTTTTTTCACAAAGCCTACCTCAGATTTAAACTCTATGAGAAAATCATATCCAACCGAGACCCTTGTTTTACCTCTGCCTTCACCAGGCAACTCAGACACCTCCTTGGTTACAACCTTTCCCTCTCCACCACTTATCACCCCCAATCTGATGGAGAAACAGAATGAGTCAATCAGGAAGTCGAGACCTACCTTCATATTTTCTGCAGAAATAACCCCACAGTGTTATGCTTGGCCTGGGTAGGGACGAGCAAGCCTCTGTTGTCTAGAGTTTGAGGGTTCTATATGAAGAGAGTTCACCAGGGATGGTGCAACTCATCTACGGACTTCCTGTGGGTGGTACTCATGAAGAGACCAGCAACCAAGGAAGGGACTAGGGTTCAGGGTACTGATTGACAAAGCGTTGATAGCTTTGAAGGGAACAAGGGGACTTTAGACTACTGGGCATTGATAGCCTTAGGTGGGACAGAGGAGTGACACAGAGAGTAGATTCCAAGTACTAGGTGGAAGTACAGAGGAACTCTAGCATGAGGATCTCTAGTGTTAAGACTTGGATATAAGTATCGTAGGATTTGCATGAGGGCAGGCTTGAGAGTGCTGCTTTTAGGAGTACAGGAGTTATGACGAGTCATAGTGAGTCATGGAGGAAATGATGACTAAGTGGGATAACAACCAGGTGGAAGCAAAGAGCGGAAAGAGAACCAGTTGACACGTGAAGGAAAAAGGTCACCATAGGTAAAAGGAAAAGATAGTCCGGGAGTGTATGATTGTAACACACAGCCTAGACAGATATGATCTCCCATGCTGAATTTGCCCACAACCATTGTCCCCATTTGGTCATGGGAAAATCCCCCTTCTACCTCATGATGGGATTTGACCCAATTCTGCTACCCACAGTAATATCCACCTTGGATCTCCCTGCAGTAGAATCCTGTCTAAAAACCCTATCCACCACCCACAATGAGCCCTCACTTCCCACAAACTCACATGACCAGTCATGGCTTCCAGGAACCAAAAGAACTTTACTCCTTTCATCAAAGGCAATAAAGTATGGCTTGAAGCAAAGAATCTCCATAGTGTTCACTCCTCCCTGAAGTTCATATTGAAACAATGTAGAGAGCAGAAGCTCTCTGGAGCTACAAATGATGATTTCCAGACTTTCCACTGACTCCACAACCAGTCCGGTTGATGGTCATGCTAGTCTGGTTGATAGTCCATCACAGTCCACTCTGGTCTTCCTACTCTGATTGCCCTCGTATAGTCCGGTGTAGAGACTCGAATGTCTCTAGGCTTACAACCCCTGTTTTTACCATATTCCACAGACACTCCTACATCAGGTATGATCAGTCCGGTCACCTTTTACCTAGTCCGGTTAGTATTTCATTGCTCCGGTCTTTTAGTCCGTGTGTAGTCCAGTCAGTCTGTTCTGTTTTCGTTCCGGTCTTTGGTCATTCCTTTTTGTATCGTTCTGCTTTACTTATGTGACTCCTTTTGGATATTCCTATCACCTTTTATCACTCCCTTTACGTTCGTTTTATAGTTACAGTTCGTTCATTTCATGTTTGACAGTCCTGGGAAATGCCTGGACTATAAAGCTCTGTACCTTTGGGTCAAATAACATCTTTTCACACTAGTAAGCTTTCTCCACGTACGCATGTCTCCATCATCGTCTCCCATCGTCGTCATCATCGTTCCCTATGTCTCTTGCTCTGGACTAACAAGTCTGGACTACTATGAATAACTCTGGACTACTGTTATCTACTCCAGACTACCTTCCGGACCTCTTTCTCTTGGACCACATACCATTCTGGACTTACACCTCTACTTGAACCCACCTTGGAACGAACCCATCGCACCCTCACCCCTTACTGCCTGGTTACATTCAACCAAGTTTGTTGTTCTTCACTGGTCTGTGTCAGTCTCATTTTATTCCTTCAGATGCCATTTCATTTATCCTTTTCGGTCTTGGATACATACTGTCTCCATTTACCACACATTGTTACACACTGCTTTCCTTTTTATAGTTCAAACTTAGTTCCTTCAAAGTCCGGGATATGCCCAGACTATAAAGCTTTGTAGTATTTCCTGGAAATACAGTTTTCCACACCTGTTCGCACCATCTCACACATATCACACATGTGCACACATATCTGCACGTCCTCCATCATTGCCCCTCGCCTGTCACCATCGTTTCCATCATCTCTCACTCCAGACTACCATGTCCGGATTACCACATCTACCACTGGACTACCATTGTCTACTCCAGAATATGCTCCAAACCTCTCTTCCTTGGACCACACCTCATCTGGCATTCCACCTCCGATACCTGAATCCATCTTGGGACGAACCCATCACACCCTTGCCCCTTACTGCCTGGTTACCTTCAACTGGGTTTGTTGTTCTTCAATGAGAAGGACCTTTTACCATTGTCAAGGTCCTATCTCCCATCACCTACCAACTCCACTTACCAAAGACCTGGAAAATACATCTGGTCATCCATGCTTCCCTTTTATTGCCCTATCACGAAAACAATGTACATGGAAAGAACTTCCCCACTCCACCACCTGATCTTATTGGCAGAGAAGAACATGAAATTGAAAAGATCCTTCGTCACTGTGGATCACCAGTGTCCCACACCTTCTTGATCTAATGGAAAGGATACTCCACTGAAGAAGACTCCTGGGTTCCTGAGTGGGAACTGAAACATGCTGAGTCTGCCCTTGATAACTACAAAAGACTTCACCCATCCATCTTTTCCCTCCAGAAACCTTCCACCCCCAATGTCACCACCCTGACCACTGGAAGGTGGATTGCCCCAACTATAGATGTCTGTGTTGCAACACCCTTGCCCCAGGTCACTTCTTCAGTGCCTGCCCCCAATGTGCCACTCCCCCACATGCTGTTCCCCTCTCCAAGTGAATTACTGGGGGTCCCACCCTTATTCATCTCTTGACCTGGGACCAGACTTGATTCCCACCTGCATTATCATCCCAAGATCTTCACAATCCCCCAAATCCACTTGCACCAGGTCTTTCCACTACCTGAGATCCCCATCATCCTCTGATCATGGCTCTTGTTATGCTGTAGACAACAGAAAGTGCCTCAAGGGACTATCTAGGAATCATATATTCCAGTCCGGAGGTTGAAGGAGGGTGAGAAGGACATGATATGTCCATCCCAAGGGATTCTGTGCGAAGGAAGGAAATCCGGAATGACTTGCCCAGTGAGAAAGCTTAGTCTGGAGTTGATTCCGGACTGTACTGATGATTGAACTTCGTAGTCCGGAGGTCCGGAGCTAAAGACGACTTGGTTGGAATGCATAGAACAAGCATGATATGGTGAACAAGTGATGACAACTGAGAATGATGATACTTCATATGTGGTGAGAATCCAATGTGGAGGAAACTGTATTATGTAATCCTAGTTACAGGATTTAAGTAGTCCGGATAAGTCCGGAGCACCACAAGTACACTAGTAAAAGTGTACAAAATAGGTTCTAAGGGGGGTAAATGGGGGCTACAGGTCCGGGAACAGAAAAGCGTAGCCTAATGAGGTGGTAGAAGTGTGGGAATAATGAATGAGAAAGGACTGAGTGCAGTCCGACCCACTCCGGACAGAAACTACACGATGCAGAACAAAAACTCCGGACTATACGTCAGACTCACTGGACTGATCCTAACAGACTCGGATTGACTCTGGTGGACTCGGAATGGTAGTGACGGACTCAGGGTTGATGCCAGAAGGCTCGGGATGGTGGGTTTTAGCTACGGAGCAGTACCACACTGAAGAACAACAAACCTGGTTGGAGGTAACCAGGCAGTAAGGGGTGAGGGTGCGATGGGTTCGTCCCAAGGTGGGTTCAAGTAGAGGTGTAAGTCCAGAATGGTATGTGGTCCAAGAGAAAGAGGTCCGGAAGGTAGTCCGGAGTAGATAACGATAGTCTGGTGTTATTCATAGTAGTCCAGACTCGTTAGTCCGGAGCAAGAGACGTAGGGAACGATGATGACAACGATGGGAGACGATAGGACTGTCAAACATGAAATGAACGAACTGTAACTATAAAACGAACGTAAAGGGAGTGACGAAAGGTGATAGGAATATCCAAAAGGAGTCACATAAGTAAAGCAGAATGATACGAAAAGGAATGACCAAAGACTGGAATGAAAATGGAACAGACCAACTGGACTACACGCAGACTAAAAGACTGGAGCAATGAAACACTAACCGGACTAGGTAAAAGGTGACCGGACTGATCATACCTGATGTAGGAGTGTCTGTGGAATATGGTAAAAACAGGGGTTGTAAGCCTAGAGACATTCGAGTCTCTACACCCGTGGGGTACTTGAATACTGACTGTCCCCAGTCAGTGGAACAGCGTGGGAATTCCGAACAATGCGGCAGGGTTTGAACACATGGGCACGACGCATCAAGTGGCTTCACCGGGTCGCGTAACTCAAATCTCTCTCTCTCTTCAACCACCACCATGTCCTCCAACACTGAGTTCGCCAACCGGCTCGCGGATCTGCAGCGGAAGACCAATGTCGCTGCCACAGCTCAACGAGATGCTCGCATAAAGTACAGGGCAGCCACGGAACGTCTACACGCGGAGGCCAAAGCTCGACCAGATAATAGTGAAGACCTCAAGGATAAGATCAAAATGTGGTTGGGATGGTTCACCATTGTCATGGTACATTTCCGGTCTAGTATGAGTGTGCGCAGCTGAGTCAGCCTATCTCCGGCGTCAGGATGAATGGAGTGTCGCAAAGAAGGGAGCGGATGCGTTGTTCCTGGACACCGAAGTTGATGAGATGGTCCAAAGCGAGCTCGTCAAGGTGGAAGCAGACTACATGGGGTGGATGGAGAGCAAGAAGAAGACTTCTCTGGTCGTCGAGAAGGAAGACGAAGCGGGACTGTCAGTGGTAACGCAGGAGACCGACGTGGAGACTGACAAGGTGGAGAGGTGCATCGTGCCCGAGCTGGAGCAGGCTACAGCGTCGTCCAGAGTAGGATCGGTCGCACCATCGGTCGTGTCATCTGCACGTGCAAGGTGCGTGGTAATGGTTCGCTATATGACTGAGGATACTGACTGCAGTCCAGCGGCAACAGACTGATGAGAGCAAGGACAAAGAAGAGAAGGCTGGTGTGCTGAAGAGGAAGGCTGTCCTGGAGAAGGGAGAGGGTTCGAAGACTGGTCTGGTCTATGCACCATGCGAGCTGTGCGTTCGGGTCAGCGTCGCGAGCCAGTGCTCGAAGGGCAAGGGAATGGCGTGTGCATGGTGCAACCACCTCAAGGTCGCATGCAGCAACTCAACCAGTTGAAATGGTCTGCAGAAGGAGGCGACAATGGCGGTCATGCTTGATGCAACAAAAGGTGTGTGGTTCCGGAACCACTGTCATTGTGCACAGTCTAACGGTGTAATAGCGGGAAGGCCGATCTGGGCAAAGCCTAAGGCTACGTCTAGCAAGCGGGTCGCATCTCCGATCAATGTCGACTCCAAACCCAAGATCGAGGATGAAACACCTGTGAAGATGAAGGGTAAGGGCAGGGCGGCGTCGAAGAAGGTGTCCGGGAAGACTGCCCTTCAGAAGAAGAAGGACAAGCTCGCTCATTGTCTCAATGAGGCGCATGTGATGCTCTTCCACATCCAGGCTGGCTTCAAGGAGTTGGAGGTATAGCAAGACGCAGTAATGGTGGAAATCAGCGAGATGGTCATTGAGCTGGAGGAGCTCGAGGTGTAGAGTACACGATTGCCTGTCTGTAGTCCGGTCTTGTTCCCTGTAGTATAGTCTGTGCAATTGTATCGTCGGTCCAGTCCACGAGTAAAGTGGAAGAACTATGTAAAATGAAACGGGAATGAAAAGGGAAAAGGAGTCAAAAGGGTAATGATGTGTGGGATACCACCCGACTTGGCTTCGTCAATCCACTTTCATCATCTATGCCTACCGGAACTCCTTTGGAATTGTGGTGACGGTTTTCGGTGTATGCAGTCTATCGTACGGAATGTGCACAGTGTCTCAGAGCACGTTAGAAATGAAGTGCGGTACATGGGTTAGATACATAAGGAGACATGGAATGAAAGGAAACAACTGGACTTGTTCTTTGTGCTTTTTCTTTCTTTTTCAGCGGTATGTAGTATGGATAGTGTCTGTTTGACAGTGTTTAGTGAACGTATGGTAGGATGTAGGGTCTCCAGACGAATCCCAGGATAAGACGGAGTATGGATGCGATGGTTGGGTGTGCGCAGCATAAGACCAGTCAATGTTCGGAGAATAACAATGACGCCGGAATGCGTGGGAAAATGGTCCAGAGGTGAAAGCACGATTTCCGAAGATGAATGAATATGAAAATGATGAAAACAAACTGAGTGAGCATCGAAAGAAAGCGATTGTTACAGAATGGGAGGACCCCCTATCTTTTCCTTCCTTCTCATCATGAGACCTGTGGGCCGACTTCCAACTGGACACGGAGATTCCCCAAAGCCAGTGGGACGAGCTATTTAGCTTCGACCACTATGACGCCGAAGGGAACTGCCTCACTATGGAGGCGATGGACACAGTCTTCTAAGAAGCAGTACACCCGGACTCTTCCCTTTTGCTTACATCGCCTTGCACAGACATTACCTCCTCAGCAGTGCTCTCTTTATGCACTGCCTCGTGATCCTACTCTACCTGATCCTGGTCTGTCCCGATCCTATGTCATATTTATATCTCACCTTCCGTTCCCGCCCGCCAAGGCTGTAGTACTATACTTCTGTTCTGTTCCGTTCTGACTTACTTCGAGTCATATCTATGCTGAGTCCGCTATGGACTCTGATATGTAGGGCCTATAAAAGGCCTGCTTCTTTCTCCCATGTACCTCACCTTGATCTATGCAATCTACTGCCTAGTGTCAAGAAGCCTAGCTGAGCTCCTTCATTCGACCTCCACAACTCCTCGGATCTCAGCCCTTCTGAGAAGTCTTCCCTTTCTGGGTTGACTTAAACTCAACACGCGCCTTTGCCCATAGATGGTATTTGGAAGCCTCAGTGACTCTAGACGTCGTCGCTGCTGTAGCCATTCGGGGATACCTCTTTAGGATCCAGGAACACGCAACTTGACCTGCCAGTCCAGCATCACTTGTTCGCTTCTGGTCGAAGTGTAAGAAAAGATCAAGGTGAACACATCACTGGTGTTATCCAACCCAGCCACCACCAAGAATCTATTCGGGACTACCCACGATGGGTAGTACACTTCTGTCAAGACGAGTCGCTTCTCCGCGAACACAGAGTCAGACAACGAAGAAAGGAACCAACAGTACAACCCCCACTCCACTCTCTTTGGAATACCTGCCATACCCTCTTCTATCGGGTCCGACAGATCACGAAGGATTGCTGGATCTTCTCAGACCACTCCTCATCAGAGAATCCACACTCCCACATCAGTCAACCCCTCCCTCTCAAGAGGAAGCAACGATCCACCCGCAGAACTATTCTCTGGAGTGCTGTACTCCCTGGCTCCCCCTCATACCACTCTAGTCTCGCGCAGAGACCATCCAGAACTAGACATCGAGAGATTCACTCCACCACCACCACCCGCAGACCCAGACCTCATTCTACAATCCCCCAGCTCCCCCCTCTCTCCTTTACCCCTCTTGGATAATGAAGAAGACAATGATGAAGATATGGGAGAAATTAAAGCGGCATTGCCCAAAGAATTCTCCGGAGAAACACATGATGCCAACCGCTGGCTCATGGCAATGAAGGGTTACTTCACCCTCAACGACAAACTACAAGAGAGAGGACAATCCTATGTCTTTCTCAACAGGATGGCAAAGGCCGAGGAAAGGCCTTCGCCGAAGCATGGTTGTCCAAATTATTGGACTCCACCATCCCCACTGCAGACAAAACCTTTGCCAAGATAGAAGAGGCTTTCAAGACCATGTTTTCCCCATACGACACCGCTGTGGCCACTCATATAGAACTGGCCACCCTGATCCAAGATGTTCACGGCAAACGAGGTTTCGAGAAGTTCATCTCAGCCTTCTCCATCTTGGTGGTCAGAAGTCAGATCACCAATGTGAAAGCCCACTTGGAATGGTTCCTCCATGGAATTGACCCTGAAATCACCAAGCAACTTACCCTATCTGGCGCCATACAGAAACCGGACAACATGGAAGAAGTCTATCAGAAAGCTTCAGAGATAGAAGGAGGACTCAAATGATTCCGCACCATCAGGAAAGGGCCCGTCGCCCATTATGAAGGAGGACACAAGAAAGATCCCAATGCCATGGACATGGACAGGATCTTCCTCTCTCCTGCGGAACGCACCAAGCAAATCAGGGATGGGACTTGTTTCATATGCAACCAGAAGAACTGCTCCACCAGGAATCACCCAAGGGAACAAACATTCCGATTCAAAGGAGCAAAGAAGGAAACCCGTGTGCGCATGGTCACTGTCAAAGGAAAAGATCCAGATATCGATCTTTTCCTATCAAACATTGACAGGAGCAGCAACAAGGACAAGCTACTCAGAGCTCTGAAGACGGCGCTAGATCCCAATCTAGCCGAAGATGGAAAACCCCTCTAAGAAGACTCTCACACATCGTGGGAAACCCCCAAAGATGAGGTGGACTCTGTGGAAACCCACGTTAAGTCCAATACCAATGATGTCAAGACTCAAGCGCATTTTTAGAAGGAAGTCCAGGACCAATGCCTGGTACTTCTGTTACTATTGCTCCTGTATTTATTTCTGGAAAGAAATCGAGTTCCATCCAGATCCCGATCTCTATCTGGAAAAAAGGAGGGCAAATCGTTGGACTATACGTGCTTATCAACAGTGGGGCAACTGGATGTTTCATCAGCTGGGACACTGTCAACACTCTAGGACTTCCCACATGGTGCTTAGACAATCCTGTCAAAGCGTGGAACGTGGATGGTTCCTCTAACCACTCGGGTGACATCACTGAAAAGACAAACATTACCCTTGACTATGGGGGGGTACGAGAACAAAGGGACTTATTGATCCTCAACTGCAGCAAGGATAACTTCATCCTTGGCCTACCCTGGCTCCGGATGATGAACCCGGAGATTAATTGGAGAGAAGGAAAGGTGACGTTAACACCTACCAAATTCAGGAATACCGCTGAAGAAGACCCTGGCCTTCTTCATCAAAGATACCTCGTAAGGTATCTAGGGCACAATGAAATTGAGCAAACTGGACGAGATCTCTATGACTCGTACTGCCAGAAGACCAAAGAGGAAAAACTCCTCTTCAGGAAATATGAGAATGATGTAATCCCCGACTACATCATTAACAGAACCACACTATCCACCAAACTAGCACAACAAGCGGAACACAAGGACATAACACTCCCTCCAACCTACAAGGAATTTTCTGACGTGTTTTTGGAAAAGGGAACAACTAAACTCCCACCGTCCAGACAATACGACCATGGGATTGAACTCAAGGATTCTTTTGTCCCAAAACAGGCAAAGAATTATCCGCTCAACCCCCTTGAGCAACAAGCATGCAAAGAGTTTATAGATGAAAACCTCAAATCAAGAAAGATCTCTCCTTCCAAGTCACCTCAAGCTGCCCCCTTCTTCTTTGTCCAGAAAAAGGATGGCAAGAAGCTTCGCCCCTGTCAGGACTATCAATACCTCAACGATGGAACCATCAAAAATGCTTACCCTCTTCCTCTTATTCCTGAACTCATGAATAAGCTCAGAGGATCAAGTGTCTTCACCAAATTTGATGTCCGATGGGGATATAACAACATCCTGATCAAGCCAGAAGACCGCTGGAAGGCCGCCTTCATCACTCCTTTTGGCCTATTTGAGCTGAATGTCATGTTCTTTGGACTTTGCAACTCACCGGCAACCTTTCAGGCATTCATGGATGACATCTTCTGTGATTACATCACGGAAGGATGGCTCATCATCTATATGGATGACCTCCTCGTCCACTCCTCTGACCCTGCCCTCCATGCCAAATGCACCAAGAAAGTCCTCCAAAGACTCCAAGAACATGAATTATACCTCAAACTAGAGAAATGCCTGTTCGATGCTAAAAGTGTCGAATACCTGGGCATAATCGTCAATGAAAAGGGTATCGAGATGGACCCTACTAAACTCTCGGCAATCAGAGACTGGCTGGCCCCACAAGGCATCAAAGAAATCCGATCTCTACTTGGATTCTGTAACTTCTATTGGAAGTTTATCCCCAACTTTTCCTCCATCGTCGGTCCAATCATTCACCTCACCAAGAAGGACGCCCCCTTCCTGTGGACTGACTCACAGCAAAAAGCCTTTGATACAATCAAGGATGCCTTCACTTCCGGACCCGTCCTGGCCTTCCTGGACCACGAACGATCCTTCACCCTGATGACTGACACCTCGCTGACGGCGTGCGGAGGGGTGTTAATGCAGAAGGACCACAATGGGGATCTTAAACCCTGTGGTTATTTCTTGGAGACCTTCTCGCCCACAGAAAGAAACTACGACATCTATGATCACGAACTCCTCGTGGTCATTCAAGGTCTTGAAGAATGGCGCCAACACCTGTTGGGCTCCCCATTCTCGGTCACCATTCTCACCGATCATAAGAATCTGACCTACTTCAAAAACCCTAGGAAACTTTCGTGAAGACAAGCCCGTTGGCTTCTCTTCCTCCAGGACTTTGACTTGGATTATGTAGCCCTCCCAGGTACCCAGATGGGCCCCACGAATGCCCTCTCCAGAAAGGACAGAGTGGAAACCGGGCTGGATAATGCCAATGTGCAACTCCTGCTGGACGGTGCTTTCGAGCACCATATCCGCGCCATTGACCTCGCTCTAATGAGCAGCATCAAGGAATCCTCCACCTCGGACCCTCTCATCCTCAAGGCCATCGAGGAAATGGACCAGCAGGAACCCCTCTTCAAATGCACCATGCGTCATGACTGGACTTACGAGGAGGGCCGTTTATACTTCAGGGGACGCCTCTATGTCCCTGAGGTCACCTGCAAAGACTTGGTAGAAGCCGCTCATGGTTCCCCGGAGGGGGGTCACGGTGGCCACCTTCGCACCATTGCTTTACTCTCCAAGGATTATTGGTGGCCCAGCCTTGCGGCCTATGTCCGCCACTACGTCACTGGCTGTGCAACTTGCCAAGCCTACAAGGGCCAGACCCACCCCACTGTGCCACCGATCGTTCCCCTCCCCCTCGCCACTACCCGCCCATTTTCCCACCTATCCATGGATCTCATCACGGACCTTCCTAAGGTCAGGGACTTCGACTCTGTTATGGTTGTGGTCGACCATGGGCTTAGTAAGGGGGTCATTGTCATACCTTGCGCCAAGACCATCAACTCCACTGGCATCACACGACTCTTTTTCGACAATGCCTTCAAACATTTCGGGCTCCATGACCGACTCGTCTCTGATCAAGGGCCAAACTTCGCCTCTGCATTCACAAGAGAACTCGCCCGCCTCCTACAATACGATGTCAATCTCTCCACCGCCTATCACCCTCAAACTGACGGCGAAATGGAGAGGTACAACCAAGAACTCGAAACTTATCTCCGCATCTTCTGCAATGGCCAACCCCACAAATGGCTAGAACTGCTATCTATAGCAGAGTTCTCACACAATTTGACAGATTCTAAAGAGAGGCAGGAGTTGCCCAATACTATAGTACATTAGTTAGGAATAAAGACTAGTAGGTGAAAAAGAATAACTTACCTCAGCCGCTGCCTAAGATGGGCAAAAACAACTGAGGTGCTAGCAAACAGCGTAAGTATATATATACTATGGGTGGAGGTACACTCGTATTATGTTACCTGCAATATTGAAAAGATGAACCTGAAAAGGAGGCTAAAACATATGATAATAAGTGCTGTAAGATAAAGTCAAAAGGTTAAGCGAACATGAAGGTTATATACCGGAAGTGGTTCCGAAGGTTCCGCTCTTCCGAGTCCGGAAGAGCGTGGGAAAAAAACTCGGAACTGCCTCGGAAAGATGCTTCTGGGATGTGGTGCTTCTGAGACCAGAAGGGCATGGGAAAGTTCCAGAAGTAGTTCCGGAACGGAAGAGCTTGGAACCACCAGAATGGTCCAACTCAAAGTTGAGTATTGTTACAATTCTACCATCCACTCTGTCACTGGGAGATCCCCCTTCTCCCTTATCCTCGGATACGAACCACAATCCTATCCCCCTCTAGGAAAGACCTTCCTACCCTCGCTCGAGCAACAACTCTCCCACATTGAGGATGCATGAAAAGAAGCCGAAGCTGCCCACAAACTTGCCCAATTACAAATGAAAGAATGAACTTTCTCATGATTTCAACCGTGGAAAGTGGGAGAAAAGGTCTGGCTAGATGCGAAAAATCTCAAACTTCAAGTCCCCTCCAGAAAACTCTCCCCCAGACGCACAGGACCATTTGAGGTTACTCAAGTAGTCTCCTCCGTAGCCTTCTGACTAAAACTCCCGAAACAATGGAAGATCCATGACATCTTCCATGCCACCCTTCTCACTCCTTATCGGGAGACTTCGGAACACGGCCCCAATTTCAAACAACCACCTCTGGAACTTATTGGAGAAGAAGAGGAATACCGGGTGGAATCGGTAATTAACCATCGGGGAAAACCAGGTTGGAGGCAATACCTCATCCACTGGGAAGGCTATTCTGCCGCCGAGCAGACTTGGGAACCAGAAGGGAATTTGAAAAACGCCAAGGCGGTCCAATCTGCATATAAAAAGCGCAACAGACTTTGAATTGCTCCTTAAAACCCAATGGCCATCTTCCCCTCTGTTTCCACCCCATTTGCCCTCTCCCTCCACCTCCACCATCTCACCCCCTTTGCTCGACAACTCCTGTATGCCTCAATTATTGAAAACACAAAAGTCTTCACTTCACTCCAGACTATTCCGTTCTTCTCAGCGGACAACACCATCATCAACCTCTGCTCCCTCTACCGACACTACTCCTCCCTTCGCTCCCTTTTCACCAGGGCCTCCTGGGACCAGACAGGTACCCCTGTCCAGGAACCACTTGGACCCTTATCCCTCATTCCTGCCATCAAGCAACTCCTCATGGAAACCAGAGAAGTCCAGCCCATATTGTAGATTTTGGCCTAAATTATATGGCAACTACCAAAGGACCACTTGATGCAAACCCTGGCAACTGTCAATCACTGCAAATCACCCATTGGGACAAAGCCCCTATTAACTGTGCTACTGGATTGCAATCTGTCGGAGTTTGAAATATTATTGGTATATATTATATAAGCAGGTGTATAGGATAGGAGCAAACTACTTTAAGCATGATTACATAAGCAGATCTGATGTGACCAGATATAGCTCAGATTACATAAGTAGCTCTATATCATTTGCAGAGCCACATTTTTCATTGATGTTTTGAGGACCATGTGCCTATATCTCATCCAAATCTGGTCAGAT
>QGOI01000892.1:0-24534 GCA_003313885.1 Boletus sp. MG55 | reverse complement strand
AGTTGAATATTCTTTGTTTGGGGAGTCCTGGATGTCTCGTTGGAACTGATCTCTGATACCTTCTGTTATGCTTCTAATATGTATGTAGATAGATCAGAAAATGAAAATTCTCTTTTCAGTATCGCTGATGTACATAGACAAATATGTCTATTACCTGTTGTACTTTCAGTGACTCGACCCACAACCTGAGTCACAAGCCTTCATATCACCAGCGATGAGATCAATGTCTGGGTGGAGTGTTTTACACGAATATGGAGGTGAATGTGGGTAGCAAGTCACGGTCGTTGCTGTGACCCCTCCAAATGCCTCGTAAGTCGTTTGCAACAAGTGGCCTTTTTCCCTTGTTGATGTTGTCCCGAAGACCAGCCTCGTGGCATCGAACGAGAGACATAAGCCGGACGCGCCCACGTTCTCTCCCAATGTGTCGCCCAAGGTTTATGCCATACAGGGAAAGAAGGAAATACAGGACGTGAACGTACATGCGGAAGGTGAGCACGTCCGTGAGGTTCGCCAAGGCCCATTCGTTCTGTGATCGATGTCGTCAGGGGCGTCATGGGCGGGCTATGTCGTCAATACGTGGCGAGGAAGAGAGGGCAGCGATGGAGACGGCGACGTACCGGATGGCACGGCGTATACTGAGCCTAGCTAGATAACGGCGCTGGAGGCGAGATACATGGTCCTGCATACCCGGGCCCGGGACGCGGCGGCTCACGTCCGTCGACGAGGGCCTTGCGATGGCCATGACGAGGAACAGGGACGACAACGCCCTGCCGGTTGTGGTAGCCGGTGAGTGTCGTATAGGACGGTATGGAGGCTACGGAAGACACTGAGTCATCCCAGATGAACTCGGAGGTTTTTTGGGAGGGGACGAGGGTGAGTGCGGCCTTGAAGGTGATCTAGAGTTTCAGGGAGAAATGTTATCGTAGGCTGGATTGGACGACTCTACGCGCGTGGTGGATTGGAACATGGCGCACAATGGACGTTGGGAGTAGGGGAGGAGGAGGTGTATGAGAGAGATACAGGAAGAATACCAAGGAACGCATGCCATCCGGTCCCACCTAACGGGCAGGACTCGACGACAACCACTTTGAAGAACATCTTGCTGACCTAGAGCGTGTGCAACCTGGGGGGAATGGAGTGCATGGGAGCTCCATTACAAAACCTGACGTTCCTGGTGGCAACTCGAAGTTGGAAACATGAGCACAAAGACGTTCGAGGTCAAGCACCGACCGGATACAAACTCGGACAAGCCTTCTTGCCTACCCTCGAGAACGAGAGGAAGGAGGAAGCGTGGCGATGATGTGCGCCCAGATGATGACAACGGCGGCAATTCGCCACTGCCAGATCTGCTAGAACCAAGTCAGATACTACACGTCAGTAGTGATCGCATGGAAGTAGTTACCGGCATTCGCCAGTGATGATAGCAGTGATTCCAGTTCTAACCATTGCAGTGCAAGTGCGTCAATTCCGAAGTGACTGCCGGTATTGAAAAAATATATTCGATGCTACGTCCAAGTTTCCATATCTGATTCAATAACCCCTGTACAGCTTCCTCTGCATTCAGTACTGTCATTCCGATTTGATCAAAAGATCCTCAAAGGAGAACGAATGGATAGCAGAAAAAACGAAGAAAGCGATACGAAGAGCTAGCCGACGAGCGAGCGTTGTGTGCACATCAAGACCTACATGCATCATAAGTAAGAGTCCTGGTCACCCACTCGTCCATGCTCTACATGACCGACCATCCACGCCTCGCTCTCCCACCACACCTCTCGTCAACTCCGCATGCCCGTCATACGTCGGTAAAACAACAAGTACGCACACCGGTCGTCCCGCTCCACTGTCCCAAACACGTCCTCGGGTCGAACGTCCGATACGAGCTCATCGTCTATCCGTATCCACCCTTCACGTGGCTTCGCCGTCGGCCCCGTACCCACCGTGTTGTCGATGTTGGGATGCAACACGTCGATGGTGTAGTGCCCTCCCGAGGCAGAGAGTCCGTAGTGATACAGTACTATGTGTGGCAAAGCATCAGCCTATCGTAGTGACGAGGCTGGAAGGTTGCTTACCCCCAAAGAGCTTATACCGTGTCCCGTGCACTTTCTTCCCAGGAGTCATCACCTCTACACGCAGGGAAAATTTGTTGAGATTGCGGAGACGGGACGATAAAGGGTGCTTACCGCCGGGAACGTCCAACTCGGATGCAAACGACACTTGCTTGCTTACTTTGGCCACTCCGCCTGCGTTCGCATCGTACAAGAATCGTTTGAGATGGAGGACGAGGATCGGAGGGAGTGCGTCGATGTGTATCGTCTGCATCGCGTCTAGAGTCGCGCTAGGCCTAGTGACCAAAGTGACTTGCATGGACTGCGACGAAGAAATGTATGCGAGGGCATCCTTGAGCGTGTGAATTTGTTCGTGCTGCAATAAATGACAGCGGTCAAAGAGACAAATAGAAACCTGAATGTCTAATCGGAGCGAACGCCAGTCTTCGACCAGAACCGAGTCTTTTTGATGAGGCACACGTAGCGTCGAGCGGAATTTCCCGCCAAACATCCGGGTGATCGGCGATTCGGTCGACTTGGCCTGTAAAAAAGGATTATTTTCGGGTCCGTGGAGCAGTGATCTGCCTCGTTGAAAGGGACCTACCGTGCGCGTGACAGCCATGCGGTTGCACTTCCCGACTTCGAGCCACGGACCGTCCTCCTGGGCCGCGTGACCGTTTTGTGTCTCAGGATGCGATTGGCCAGAGTTTGGTCTGGAAGCGAGCGAGGAAGAAATAGAGAGCAGTTCCTCTTCCAACGTGTCCAAGTAAAATCCCAAAAATTCCTCTGCATCTTCTTGGTGACCGCCCTGACAGAGATCGAGTCAAAAAAACGAGGGGATCAACGATGGTGACTTACTCGCATATGATCGAAACGTTTCTTTTCCCTGAGTGCATCGTAGACGTAAGTGGGTATAAAAGATCCCATCAAACTGTCTTCCTCGTCGCTATAACCATTGTTAGTACGATCGACAGCTTTCCCCTTGCCCTCTGGAGCTGGCTTTGTCTTGGGAATAAACTCGTTGAGAAATCTGACGGTCGCATCGACGAGGGGGGTTTTGCTGTTGGAGGCATCCCCATCGGGAGGGGTATCGATGAACTTGGCCAGCTCATGGAACAATCGCCAGAAAGGCGGGCAGTAGATGAGTACCTGAAGGACAGCATTTGCAAAACACAAGTTTCCAGTGTTGACGAGACCACGAGGACAAATTTTGATGGCGGGATGGACGGATGGGCCTGATGTAAGGAGGGATAGCAGCTCTGTTTTTTTGCTCTGGGAAACGGATGGCGTGATGGACGATGGAGAGAGAGCGGATGCAGGGATGGAGAAACCGACAAGGGTGGAGGTCGGGAGGGAATTAGGTTTTGAGGGGGACGCGGCATCATTGTGAAAGAGGGATGCCCATGATGCTTTCGGAGCGGCTGGTTTTGCTGGGGCTGGGGCGGCAGGAGGTTCTGTGGTGGTTGACTCGACCAATTTTTCCGTGGTGTCGGGGACCGATTCGGTAGCGATATCTGGCTGGGGCGTGGCAATGCGTTCCAGCTGTGGGGACTCATCCGACTGTATCTTCCCAGGGGAGTCGACGGCAGAGAGGGAAGTATTCGTGGAAACGGGAGATGTTGGAACGGAGGTATCTGGTGCGGTGGATGTTGCAGGGGTTGTTTCGGTGTCGGCCAAGGAAGGGGCATCTATTTGGTCGGTGGGTGTGGGTGTGGAAGAGCGGTCGAGGAGGACCTCGGTCGGGGGCGGTGAGGGAGGAGGAGAGGGTAATGCGAGTGCTTTCTGGATGATGTCATGTGGAGGACGAGCGCGAGGGCCAGGTGCACCGGAGGATCCCGGTGTGACACGCGTACAGTGATGGGACGATTTCGAAGCCTGCCCTCGGGCTCCGAGTCGCCTCGCCTTCCATCGTCATCCTCTCACTAGTTTTACTGTCTCCCACTGTGCATTACCTCACCTCGCCTCCTCTGTTTGCATACGCTCTGTTGCTACTCCGTCGCCCTCCCAGCCTTGTTCCGATCAGTGGATGTTGGGCTAGTCTATTAATACGAGTATCCACTTCGACATGCGCCGTAAGACATCACTCAAGGAGACATCAACGTCATGGCACAAATGCATGTTCCTTCCTGGGGCATCATCATAAGTTGGTGTCACGCGCCATGACTGTGAGAGGACTTGCACGTTTGCTAACGTCGTTACACGATTTCCCATTTCTCATTAGGTTGAGGCATCGTGATTGCGCTCTGAGATCACACGCATGGTCTGACTGTTCCGTCGTTGAGTACAACTGCTTTTGCTTTTTGGCAGTCGTACCCAGTGTCGCACTCTGAAGAGCATCGGCCGACGTTGGGTGCATTCGAATCCTTCCCATGGTAAGTCACTGTTTCCGATGTAGTATCGTTCGCATGTGCACTCGCATTGTATGTTAGGACCTGGGGGGCTTTGTGAAAGTAATTGAAGACCAGGGACTCTATCCCCGCAACGCCTACATCCGTTCTCGATCTCCCATGACCCCAACGGTCCCGTTTAGCGCGTCGCTGACTGCTCAGCGACAGTGGCTGGTCCACATGGTGCATACGCCACGGAAAGCTTGCATGCCCGATGACGGCGAAGCACCTAACAGGTTTTTCTCTCTAGAGCGATATCATTATCAACTCGCACACCAAGACAGACGTATGCGGTTGCACCCTGGTGGCTCGGGTCACCCCCGGCATGAACAAGATTAAATGGGCCGTTTTATAGAACATGGAGGTAGGTGCGGGCGACGAGGCACGGAAAACGCCCTCATCGCCCGAGGTGCCTCAGTAAGATGTTTGCAACAAACTACTTTTTGCCTTGTTGATGTTTTCTCGACGAACATCGTACTGCACTCGGAGTGGTGAAGGGCTATATTTGATGTTGCCAAAGGACTGGGATACGGTCGACCAAGTCCCGACCATCAACACATGGTTGCTTCCCCGGATCTTGCTTCGATCTTGGACCGTCGATTCGGACCACGTTACAAAACACAAGGGGGAAATCGGGATGAGGTCAATCGGTGGATGTGTCTGGTACCTTTCTTATTGTGCGTCATACACTAACTTAGCTGCGAGTAGTCTGTACGTTCGTTTTGGCATCCATGGAAAAGAATCAATGTTATATAAATGGTGAGGGTGGCGTCCTAACTGTTGGGAACGAGGTGCTGAAAACAGCTGCAATGGTGGTGATCTAGAGTTGGAGGTGGACAAACTGGAAGTCGAGAAGTGGTCTGAAATATCTTATCTCTTTTTTTTTGTATTTATGTAAGAGGTTGGTCGGTTTCGCATGTCCGCTGCCTTACTACTGCTAAGTCTCGCAGTGCAGCGCGGTCGTCTTCGATCGATCAACTCTGATGTAATCACACTTGCGTTTCGTGCCTAGGCTGGATTACTGCTCCAGCATAGTCTATGTACAATATATGCAACTCATTCAAATTGCCCAACTTTTTGGTGTTGATCAGTGACCACACGAGTTTGTTGTCCATATACTATTCACCGGGACCGGAGCCGGTTTTGACCACAATTTCGAAACTGAGACCTCCGGGACCCGAAAGGTCCAGGAACAACTAACTCAGCTTGTAGGTCGTGATTTCAGCTTTTCTCGTCGACGTGGTGGGTTGAGGTGGTCGGTACACTGTCTAGGGTAGTTGGGAGGTGGTGTGGATATGTTTACCGTAGTGCGCTTGCACCTCCGTGTTGATGCGCTATGCCTTTAGCTAGCAGTCCCGGCCCATTCAGACTTGTTTGAAGTTTCGAGTCGTTGCATGCACCCTTCGTCGCACGTCCTTCATCGTTTCCTGTCGTATCAAATTCTGTTCTCATAGTTCTGGCACCCCTCAAACATCCTCAACGTCTGCTAACTCGTCCCACTTGCCTACATGGCCTCCTGCCCCTCTAACTCACCTCTGTTTGTTCCGTCGACGCGCTCTTTCGCATCACCTTTTGGGCTTGCCTAGTCACTGGCACTGTGGAAGTCACCTAGTATGGCCACTTCATCTCCTGTGTTTCCTGGCTCGTCTCGAGTCCTCTTAGGTGAGTTTGCCTCCTTTCTAAGTTCCTGGAATTCGCGTGTAGGGATCTGCACGGGTAAACCCACAGGTACCAGGGCTCCAACCCATACCCGACCCGTACCATACCCCTACCCGTGAACCCGCAGGATTCATATTTCACAGGTACCTCTGACGGGTACGGGTATGTACCCGTGGGTCAATGCGAGCGAGACGGCGTGCAGAAGCGACAGCACAACATGCACAATTGCGCATGTTGTGATGTCGCTTTTGCACGCTCTTGGTAATCCGTACAACGAGAGGGGCGACGGCGTTGACACGCACATTGCACCATGGCTGGGAAAGAAGGGAGGCGAGGGAGGCGAGGGAAAAGGAGAAGGAGAGGGCAACAGCAAGAGGGGTGACGGCGCAACGTGCATGTCACACACGTTGCGCTGTCGCTGGGAGCGTTAATGAGGTCACTGGGGGCCGACCGAGTCGTTGATGCACGAAAAAATGCAGCGTCGTTGTGAACGGAAGGGTCAGCGTCGAAGGTGCGCCGTTTGCAGGATCGCGAGGGTGCGTGGCAGCCGTTGCGGCGCACGCGTGGGTGATAGGGGCGTCGACAGACGCGCCGTCATCGTTATCGACGAGGGAGACAGTAGCATGATTGCGCGCGCCGTTTGTGTCGAGATGGTCGCCGGGGACCCAATTCCGTGGGAACCAAGAGGCTGCCCGGCCGGGGGTTTCAAGCGGATACTATCCCACAGTGACAAATGGACCCGGATCCGATCGCCGGCCCACAGCACGCTGACCATGTGTCAGTGCGGCCGCCGATACCGCTTTGTAACCGCATATTGCCATTGTGTTGGCCGGTTCGGCTCCCAAGCTTCAACTCGGATCAGTACACCACATCTTCTCCCAGTCATCGTATATTCACCAGCCTCATTCATAGCACGATGAATACAGCCAATCTAGCTCAAAGCATGGATCCAATCTTGCAAGTATATTCATCACCTTCATAACTTCGTCCGGAACGTGCTGAAAGTGGTCCTAGGGCGAAATCAATCACTATCAGACGTGGGGTTCCAACGCTAATCCTTCTGTTGCGTGCGAACTGACTTTTTTTTCAGAGATCGAAGTTCGAACTCAAGCCCGGCGTAAGCTACCAGTCGCGAGGAAATACCGTGTCGAATTTTCAGTAGGCGATACCTCGCGCCGGACGAAGATAGCAAAAGAGACAAAACAGAATCACACTTCTTGGGATAATGAAATGTTTTTGTGGGTACATGTCTGTTACTTACGCCAGCGAACTGAATATTGTCAGTGACGGGCATGATCATTCCATCCTCCTCGTACAGGTTTACCAGAACCATCACATCGGAAAGGACGACCTGATTGGAAGTCTGACGGATACCATTGCCGGGGTATTGGGAAAATTGAAGGACGGCGGTACGAAAACGTTGTATATGACATGTTCCACTGACGCGATCTCTGCGATCAAAGTGCTTGAACAACTTCTTTCTATGGATACCTCTACTGGGTCCAATCCTTCAGGCATCACGATCAAGTTTGCGTTGGCTACTGAGTCACTTGCGGGCGGCAATGCAGACGAACTTCAAGCTGCAGATGCTGTCACTAGGGCGACTGAAACGGTCAGCCCATTCGGCTCCACGCCCACCGCCGTCGATCTCCTCAGCTCGGCGGTCGATACTGGCACAAAAGCCGTGACCCAGGTACAGACATTTGAGACCACGTGGAGCGTTCTGTTGCAGAGGATGGAACTATTCAACAATATCGTGTCCGGTATCGCACAAGTATTTGGTGTTCAGTGTCTCAACTGCCTCACGGTCTGAATGTTACATAGATTCATCCGTATACGTCGCTGGCTTGGTCTGTGATATCAGCTGCAAACCAGGTCTGTCTCTTTCTCGACATTCGTACTATCGCTGATCGGTGATCACCGGGGATGTTTCACATAGGTGCTCGTAAACCAGAAAAATCATGATGAACAGATCGTTCGCTTAGCAGGCGCGATGAGCGATGTCTTTACGTTCGTTCACGACGTTGAGCCATTGAAAGCAATCAAGAAACACGTCGAGACCATCACGCTTCTGATACAGCAGGTGGCGGAGTGTGGCTACTTCATTACCGAGTACGCCAAGCAAAAGAACTTCTGTCAGTTGTCGTCGGGTTCACAATGTGCACATCTGATCTCCGTATCCAGGGATTCGAACGGCGAAATACACGCTCTCTGATATCGATACCAGAATTGCGGGTTACGAGAGCAAGTTCCGAGAGCTCAAAACCGCATTATTAGAAGGAGTGGCAGTGCAGACGGGTGTCACTGTTGTTCGTATGATGAATGTGGTAGAGCACGCCGGTAGGTCGGACCTCTTGAAACTGCGATCAGGTGTTCACGGACTTGGAACACAGCGGAATCGATCGACCTGAATGACATGCCGTATGCGTTCGGGGCTAGATATGTGCAAGAGAAGGAATGCCTTCCAGGGACGCGCGAGTCTTTCCTCCGTGAAATTTGTGATATTCTCAACAATCCTGATGAAGATGCACCGCGAGTATGCCTTCTGACCGGCGTCGCTGGATCGGGCAAGTCTGCGGTGGCTCACTCGATTGCTCAACTGTATGACGGGCAAAAGCGATTGGGCTCGTCGTATTGCTTTGCCAGTACTGATGTCGCAAGGCGGAATCCGCAAAATGTTTTCAGCACTGTCGCACGTGACCTCTCCGACCACGATCTGCAGTACAAGTCTGCGCTTTGGGGGGTCGTGAAAGACAATAGAGCCCTTCGCACATCGGGATCGCCCATGGAGCAAGTTGAGCGGCTCATCATCGAACCTAGCAAGGATCTCCACGCTATCGGACCGTTGGTCATCGTCATCGATGCTCTTGACGAAAGTGGGGATCAGGCTAGTCGCCGACAACTTCTACGAGCCATCTCGAAACAGATTGTGAACAATTCCATTCCATCCAACCTTCGCTTCCTTGTCACTGCTCGCCCTGAACGCGACATTCTCTCCACACTTCTGTCTGGCTCACACTTGGTCCATAAAGAAATGGGTGACATCCCCCAGGACGTCGCCGACGGAGATATTGAGAAGTTTATATACCATTCCCTTCATGACTACACAGACCTCGAATTTTCTTGGCCTAACCAAGAATGGTGTCGACTGCTTGTCCATCGTTCTCAACATCTCTTCCAGTGGGCATCTACGGCATGCAACTTCATTGAATTTGGTGCTACTGGACTCAGCCCATGCAAGCAGTTTAAGATACTTCTGCAAAGTGACATGTCTGCTACTATCCACCCTCTCGATGAGCTATACAGGACTATACTAGGACAACTATTTACGTTCAGTGAGGCTCGACAATCCTTTCGAGATGTGATGGCAGTCGTACTTGCACTCAAGGAGCCACTATCTCTCACATCCCTCTGTTCCTTGTTCAAGTCAGACGAAGATTTGAATATGCGATATATCATCAAACCCATGGGATCATTACTTGGTGGAGTGGTTGATGAAGAGAAGCCCATCCGTCCACTTCATACCTCATTCCGAGACTTTTTACTTGATGAATTCCGAAGTTCTGTCTTCTATGTCGACATCCAACCCAACCATTCTCTGCAGCTTGGACGAGCATTGCTTGGATGCATGCAGAATATGCTTAGGTTCAACATCTGTGACCTCAAGGATGCTCGGGACTTTAACACAGCCATCCCTGATTTATCTATGCAAGTGAAGAGGGCCATTCCCCCCTACTTGATGTATGCATGTCAATACTGGATGGTCCACCTCGAAGATGCTGAGTGTGCTGAGGACCTGTTGGATGAGGTCACAGACTTCTTCAAGGGCTTCTTCCCCTACTGGCTGGAAGCCATCAGCCTCCTGTCAATTTCCTCTCCACTGGTGTTCATCCTATCTGCCCTAGAGACCTGCACCATTCTCAAAAAATGGGCAAAGGTAAGATTAACCATAATGGTGAGGGATGAGTACTGAAGACCATCTTTATAGGACAAAGAGGTTGGGACTCTAGCATCAGAAGGATGTCAATTCATTCAAGTATTTGCTCCTGTGCTCAGAGAGTCCACTCCACATCTCTACTTATCAGCCATGCCTCAAACCCCCTCTGGTTCTCCACTTTGTGAACTCTGGGTTGACCACCTGCAAAGACATGTATCAATCAGTTCAGAACATCCAGCAAGTTGGCCAGGAGAGGTGCATAATATGCAAGGGCACACAGGCAGTATCTACTCTGTTGCTTACTCACCTGATGGGACCCACATTGTCTCTGGCTCTTGGGACAACACCATTGGGGTTTGGAATGCATCAACTGGACAGCCTGTGGCAGGTCCATTTGAGGGGCACACAAATTCAGTCAACTCTGTTTCCTATTCACCTGATGGGACCCACATTGTCTCTGGCTCAAGTGACAAGACCATTAGGGTTTGGAATGCAACCACTGGACAGCCTGTGGCAGGTCCATTTGAGGGGCATGCAGATTTAGTCCACTCTGTTTCCTATTCACCTGATGGGATCCACATTGTCTCTGGCTCTTGGGACAAGACCATTAGGGTTTGGGATGCCACCACTGGACAGCCTGTGGCAGGTCCATTTGAGGGTCACACAGACTGGGTCAACTCTGTTTCCTATTCACCTGATGGGACCCACATTGTCTCTGGCTCAAGGGACAACACCATTAGGGTTTGGAATGCAACCACTGGACAGCCTGTGGTGGGTCCATTTGAGGGGCACACAGGCAGTATCTACTCTGTTGCTTACTCACCTGATGGAACCCACATTGTCTCTGGCTCTTTGGACAAGACCATTATGGTTTGGAATGTAACCACTGGACAGCCTGTGGCAGGTCCATTTGAGGGGCACACAGATTTAGTCAACTCTGTTTCCTATTCACCTAATGGGACCCACATTGTCTCTGGCTCAGAGGACAAGACCATTAGGGTTTGGAATGCAACCACTGGACAGCTTGTGGCAGGTCCATTTGAGGGGCACACAGATTCAGTCTTTTCTGTTTCCTATTCACCTGATGGGACCCATATTGTCTCTGGCTCAGATGACAGCACCATTAGGGTTTGGAATGCAACCACTAGACAGCCTGTAGCAGGTCCATTTGAGGGGCACACAAATTCAGTCTACTCTGTTTCCTATTCACCTGATGGGACCCACATTGTCTCTGGCTCAAGGGACAGCACCATTAAGGTTTGGAATGCAACCACTGGACAGCCTGTGGCAGGTCCATTTCAGGGGCACACTCATTCAGTCAACTCTGTTTCCTATTCACCTGATGGGACCCACATTGTCTCTGGCTCAGAGGACAGTACCATTAGGATTTGGAATGCAACCACTGGACAGCCTGTGGCAGGTCCATTTGAGGGGCATGTATATTCAGCCAACTCTGTTTCCTATTCACCTGATGGGACCCACATTGTCTCTGGTTCAAGGGACAAGACCATTAGGGTTTGGAATGCATCAACTGGACAGCCTGTGGCAGGTCCATTTGAGGGGCACACAGATTGGGTCAACTCTGTTTCCTATTCACCTGATGGGACCCACATTGTCTCTGGCTCAATGGACAAGACCATTAGGGTTTGGAATGCCACCACTGGACAGCCTGTGGCAGGTCCATTTGATGGGCACACAGATTCAGTCAGCTTTGTTTTCTATTCACCTGATGGGACCCACATTGTCTCTGGCTCAGAGGACAAGACCATTAGGGTTTGGAATGCCACCACTGGACAGCCTGTGGCAGATCCATTTGAAGGGCACACTTATTCAGTCAACTCTGTTTCCTATTCACCTGATGGGACCCACATTGTCTCTGGCTCAGAGGACAAGACCATCAGAGTTTGGAATGCAATCACTGGACAGCCTGTGGCAGGTCCATTTGAGGGGCACACAGATTCTGTCAGCTCTGTTTCCTATTCACCTGATGGAACCCATATTGTCTCTGACTCTGTGGATGGCACCATTAAAGTGTGGAGAATACAACAATTTGCTTCCTTTGATCATTTATATCAGAAGAATGGGTGGATTCAAACATCTAATGGTGCTTGCTTTGGCTGGATTACTCCTTGGAATAGGCATGACTTCTGTCTTCCCATTCATTCTTTAGTCATATCTTCTGATAGAGCTTATCAACATGATGTTGAATATTCTTTGTTTGGGGAGTCCTGGATATCTTGTTGGAATTGATCTCCAATACCTTCTGCTATACTTTTTAATACATTTCATTCTTATCTTTACCTCAAATTACCTGAGAATATGTATGCAGACATAGGAGACAATGAATGTTCTCTTTCAGTGTCATAGGGGGTCAACTTATGCAATGTAATGGAGGTAGCAAACAGCATGACGACAAGGTGTCTATCTACCGGGTTACCAACTTTGGTGCCTTGACCCACAATCCCAGTCAAAAGCCTTCATATCACCATAATGTGATTGACGTCTGGGCGGAGCATTTTACATGAATATCTGGCCCTTGCACTGACCCCTCCAAATGCCTCGGTAAGTTGTTTGCAATAGTGGCTCTTTTCCCTTATTGATGTTGTCCCAACGACCATCCTCCATCTGTATTTTTGTACATCGTTCACGTGGAACTGGTCAAACAGAAAATGTATGCACGCACCCTCAGCACGGCATCGAACGAGAGACGTATGTACGTTGGACGCATCCAAGTTCTCTCCCGATCATCACGTTCATGGCGTGAGTATAGGTGAGGTATATGTCATACAAGAAGAGAAAAATGTACAGGACGTGAATGTGCATGCAGGAGATGAGTGCGTCCGTCAGTAATACACTGTTTTCACCAAGGCCCATTCGTTATGTGATCGATGTCGTCAGAGGCAACTATGGAGACGGCGATGTACCGGATAGCACGGTGTGTACTAAGCCCAGCTGGGTGGTGGCGCTGGAGGCGAGGTGCATGGTCCTGCATACCCGGGCCCGAGCCCGGCGGCTCGCGTCCGTCGATGAGGACCTTGCGATGGCCATGACGAGGAACAGAGACGACAACGTCGCGCCGGTCGTGGTAGCCAGTGAGTGTCGTATAAGACAGTATGGAGACCACGGAAGACACTGAGTCGTCTCAGATGAGCTCGGAGGTTTTCTGGGAGGGGACGAGGGTGAGCGCGACCAAGGTGGTCCAGAGTTTCAAGGAGAAAAGTTATCGTAGGCTGGATTGGACGAGTACGCGCGTGGTGGATTGGAACATGGCGCACGATGGACGTTGGGAGTAGGGGAGGAGGTGTATGAGAGATACAGGAAGAATACCGAGGAACGCATCCCATCCGGTCCCCACCTGATGGGCAGGACTCGACGACGACCACTTTGAAGGACATCTTCTTGCTGAACTAGAACGTGTGCAACCTGGGGGAAGTACGGGAGAGCATGGGAGCTCCATTTCGTGATACACGGAGACATGAACACAAAGACGTTGGAGGTCAAGCACTGACCGGATACAAACTCGGACAAGCCTTCTTGCCGACCCTCGAGAACGAGGGTAAGAGGAAGCGTGCCGATGATGTGCGTCCAGATGATGACAACGGGAATTCACCACCGGTGGATCTGCTATTGAACCAAGTCAACACGTCAGGGAGCTCGTCTGTTGTCATTAGTACTTGGAAATAGTTGCCAGCGTTCGCCAGTGATGATAGCAGTGATTCCAGTTCTAACTATTGCAGTGCGAGTGCGTCAATTCCGAGGGGATCGTGACCAATGACTGCCACTGGTAGTGCTTCAAGCAAGCGAGTGACAGCAAAAAACATTTGATGCTACGGCATGGTTCTTTCCAAATCTAGTAATTTAACGGTAACCCAACTTCCCCTGCGTTCACCTGTATTGACGTTCCGATTTGACCAAAAGATCCTCAAAGGAAAACGAATGGATAGCAGAAAAAACGAAGAAAGCCATACGAAGAGCTAGCCGACGAGCGAGCGTTGTGTGCACATCAAGACCTACATGCATCATAAAGAAAGGCCCAAGTCCTGGTCACCCACTCGTCCATGCTCCACATGACCGACCATCCACGCCTCGCTCTCCCACCACGCCTCTCGTCAACTCCGCATGCCCGTCATACGTCGGTAAAACAACAAGTACGCACACCGGTCGTCCCGCTCCACTGTCCCAAACACGTCCTTGGGCCTCACGTCCGATACGAGCTCGTCGTCTATCCGTATCCACCCTTCACGTGGCTTCACCGTCGGCCCCATACCCACCGTGTTGTCAATGTTGGGATGCAGCACGTCGATGGTGTAGTGCCCTCCCGAGGCAGAGAGTCCGTGGTGATACAATACTATGCGTGGCAAAGCATCAGCCTAGCGTGATGATGAGGCTGGAAGGCTGCTTACCCCCAAAGAGCTTATACCGTGTCTCGTGGACTTTCTTCCCAGGAGCCATCACCTCTACACGCAGGGAAAATTTGTTGAGATTGCGGAGACGGGACGATAAAGGGTGCTTACCGCCGGGAACGTCCAACTCGGATGCAAACGACACTTGCTTGCTTACTTTGGCCACTCCGCCTGCGTTCGCATCGTACAAGAATCGTTTGAGATGGAGGACGAGGATCGGAGGAAGTACGTCGATGTGTACCGTCTGCATCGCGTCCAGAGTCGCGCCAGGCCTAGTGATCGAAGTGACTTGCACGGACTGCGACGAAGAAATGTATGCGAGGGCATCCTTGAGCGTGTGAATTTGTTCGTGCTGCAAGGAAGATCAATAAATGACAGCGGTCAAAGAGACGAATAGAAACCTAAATGTCTAATCGGAGCGAACGCCAGTCTTCGACCAGAACCGAGTCCTTTTGATGAGGCACACGTAGCGTCGAGCGGAATTCGCCAAACATCCGGGTGATCGGCGATTCGGTCGACTTGGCCTGTAAAAAGGGTTATTTTCGGGTCCGTGGAGCAGTGATCTGCCTCGTTGAAAGGGACCTACCGTGCGCGTGACAGCCATGCGGTTGCGCTTCCCGACTTCGAGTCACGGACCGTCCTCCTGGGCCGCGTGATCGTTTTGTGTTTCAGGATGCGATTGGCCAGAGTCTGTTTGGGAAGCGAGCGAGGAAGAAATAGTGAGCAGTTCCTCTTCCAATGTGTCCAAGTAAAATCCCAAAAATTCCTCTGCATCTTCTTGGTGACCGCCCTGACAGAGATCAAGTCAAAAAAACGAGGGGATCAACGATGGTGACTTACTCGCATATGATCGAAACGTTTCTTTTCCCTGAGTGCATCGTAGACGTAAGTAGGTATAAAAGATCCCATCAAACTATCTTCCTCGTCGCTATAACCGTTGTTAGTGGAGCTGGCTTTGTCTCTGGAATAAACTGATTGAGGAATCTGACGGTCGCATCGACGAGGGGGGTTTTGCTGTTGGAGACATCCCCATCGGTAGGGGTATCGAGGAACTTGGCCAGCTCATGGAACAACCGCCAGAAAGGTGGGCAGTAGATGAGTACCTGAAGGACAGCATTTGCAAAAAAACAAGTTTCCGGTGTTGACGAGACCACAAGGACGAATTTTCATGGCGCGCTGGACGGATGGGCCTGATGTAAGGAGGGACAGCAGCTCTGTTTTTTTGCTCTGGGAAACGGGTGGCGTGGTGGGCGATGGAGAGAGAGCGGATGCAGGGATGGAGAAACCGACGAGGGTGGAGGTCGGGAGGGAATTGGGTTTTAAGGGGGACACGGCATCGTTGTGAAAGAGGGATGCCCATGATACTTTCGGAGCGGTTGGTTTTGCTGGGGCCGGGGCTGCAGGAGGTTCTATAGTGGTTGACTCGACCGATTTTTGCGTGGTGTCGGGGACCGATTCGGTAGCGATATCTGGCTGGGGCGTGGCAATGCGTTCCAGCTGTGGGGGCTCATCCGACTGTATCTTCCCAGGGGAGTCGACGGCAGAGAGGGAAGTATTCGTGGAAACGGGAGATGTTGGAACGGAGGTATCTGGTGCGGTGGATGTTGCAGGGGTTGTTTCGGTGTCAGCTAAGGAAGGGGCATCTATTTGGTCGGTGGGTGTGGGTGTGGAAGAGCGGTCGAGGAGGTGAGGGAAGGCCGAGTGCTTTCCGGGGTGTAAGACCAGACGAGCAACCCTTGCATTACGTCATCTCGCATTCTTGGTTGACTTGGCCCCTCATCCGTGCTTGTGGCATGCGGTCCGTCTGTGCTCCGGGTCTGTCGCTCTTGGTGCTTGGAGCCCTGATTTGATGCGTATGTTGGACCTATAGTCTGCAAGCATCCACTCCGACGCGCACCGCAAGACCTGACCTCGATTTCGCCCACGGAGACGTCGATGTCATGACACTGTACACGTTCTTGGGGCGTCGTCGTAAGTCGGTGTCGCACGCCATGATTGCGACTAGGATTCACACCTTTGCTGATATCGTTGCAGGATCTGGCTTTTTTAAAAATATGTCATTGGGAAATTATGGTTGACCGATGGTCTGACTGTTCAGTCGTCGTACCAAGTGTCTCACCGGAAGAGCATCCTCCAGCGCTCGAAGTTGAACTTGGACACTTTTGCTTTCCTTGCCCACGGTGAGTCATTGTTTCCGGTGTAGTGTCGTCTTGTGTGGACTGCCGTTGTATCCTGAAACTTGAGGAACCTTTCAAGCTAGTGGGCCAGGTAAAAAGCGGCCGAAGTCACAACCCTCCACATCCGGTCTTCATTTCCTGACGACCCCATGGTTTGTCTAACGCGCCGATGCCATTATGCGGCACGCGTACGACTGCGTGGCGACAGTAGCTGGTCCACATGGTGAGTAGGCCATGTTAAAACTGCATGTCCGATGACAACTTAGCTCGCAACAAGCCTCTCTCTCTTGGACAACATCATTGTCAACTTGCACTCCGAGACAGACGTCTGCATCTCGGTAGTGTCACATCAGATGCTCTGCGAGAGTCGTAACAAACAGAACAAACGGCATAACGCAAAGGTCACACATATTGCGATCGGTTGTACCCTTGGCAGCTCGAGTCACCCTAAGCAAACTGACGTCTAGATGGACCGTTTTACACGAGTTATGGTATTGAATGTCGTCAAGAGGCCATTGAAATCGCCATGACCTCTCGAGGTACCTCAGCGAGCCGTTTGCAATGAGTGACTTTTCTTGCCTTGTTATTCTCCTGATGCCCAGCGTATTGACAGTGTACTCGGAGCGGTGAAGGGCTAGATTACAGGACTGGGACGTGATTGACCAAGTGCCCGCCATCTGACGTCGACATATGGTTACCCCCTCGTCTCGTTTTGGTCTCGGATCGTCGACTTGGACCGTTTTGAGAGGCACGAGGGGGGGTTCTACATTGGGGTTGTAGTGAAACTGGTAGATGTGGCCGGTGCTTTTTTCATTATGCGTCACTTATAGCTAGAACTCACGTCTGTTGTCGGGGAGCCGTTTGTGTTCATTTTGACATTCGTGCAAATGCTTAGCGATGATCCAGACGAGACTAGGATGATGCAATATATCCAAATTTTAGCATGCACGTCTTCACCTCAGCATTTAAATTGACTAGGGCATCTATCTACCGATCAAGAAAATGACCAGTCCTTCGGTGCAACATAAATACTATTCGAAGACCGAGCAAAACGAGACTTGCTTGCAACGTTGATTACGCCTTCACTCACATCGTACAAGAATATTTTGAGATAGAGGATAAGAATCCGAGTGCGTAGATGTGTAGCGTCTGCGTCGCATCGAGAGCTGCGCCGGGCCTAGCGACCGAAGCGACTTGCACGGATTGCGGCGAAGAAATATATGAGGGCATCTTTGATCGCGCGAGTTTGTTCACGCTACGAAAAATATCAATCCATGCAAGGACAACACTTCAAGAGGAGGAAAACAGACCCCAATGTCTAGTAATCACAGCGAACACAGTCATCGACCAGAGGTCCAGAGCCAAGTCTTTTTAATGGGGCAAGCGTAGCGTCGAGCGAAACTCCCCATCAAACATGAGAGCGATCGGCGATGCAGTCGACTTGGCCATTCGAAGTGTTATTTTCATGTCCGAAAACAAGTAATCTGCCTCGTTGTACTAGTCAGCAACCTACCGCGCGTGTGACAGTCATGCGGTTGTGTTTACCGACTTCGAAGTTCGAGCCGCGGACCATCCTCCTGGGTTGCGTGGTCACTTCGTGTATCAGGATGCAACTAGCCAGATTCGGTGTCGACCGAGAGAGGAGCGTCCATGTGGTCGGTAGAAGTGGGAGTCGGGGCGCGGTCGGGGCCGACAAGGGGAAGGAGAGGGAACAGTATGAGAGCTTTCTGGATGACGGGCGCAGGGGAAGATGATGATGCTAAACGTGGTGGCGCGCCCGCCACCGTCTCTGGAGCCTGGAGAGGAGGTGGCAGAAACAGAGGCAACGTGGGGAGAGCAAGGGGAAACATGAAGGATCGAGTGGGAACTCGACTGGATCAATAATTCAGGCATCGCCGTGATCGCAGAGGGGAGTTGCTCAGGGACGTGGGGCTCGAGCGGAAGGGCAATAGAGAGCTGTTTGGGTGAGAAGTTGCGAGGTTGCGCCAGGGAGTGCGGGGAGTGGTGCGGGTGGTGCTTGTACTACTAGGCTATGACCAGAGCGCGATGGGAGCAGCCTGGCACGGCCCTAGGCTTCACGCGCGCAGAGACGAGTGGATACCGTCTCTATCGCCAGACAGGCACGCGGAACCAGTGACGGGATTATCCGAGTCCGAGTTGTCCACTCGAGCTTTTCAAGTTACTGGCAGCATCCACGTAGCCATTTCAAACTGGAACCATCCTCCGCTTTGGGAGATCCATTCCTTCGTTCCACTCGTCATCTTGCCAATGAAGTGTTCATTTCGCCGTCGTCTCTGCTGATGAGCGAGATGATGTCCGTCAAAAACGAATCAAAATGAGAGTTCGAACGCTTTGATCCCCTGAAACCGACATACTCGAGCCCGCTGTTTGATGTAGATGCGAGACGAATAAATGTACCATATCTGATTGCAATGACCCTACCTTTTTGATAGGGCTGTCGTAGCTTCGAAGGAGAAATTCATCTGTGATTGAATCACGTTGAGGGGTGGCAAGGTATGGCCTATCCCACTGGGAGGACATTGACATGCTAGACATCCTGCAGTTCTACGCTGGTACAGGAATTCTACAGAAACATCAGTATCTCAATACAATGAACAAGCCCTATGATATATCTACGAATCAAAGAGTAGCATAGAGAGGGAGGCATGTAGGAGTGGTTGCCCTCCGAGTCGAACAAGCTGTGAGAGCCGTGTTGAATATTAACTACCGACCGACATGAATAAAAGGAACCCAAGAGGAGAAAGGCGCGCCAGAGTCACGGAGATGCTTGATAGCATAATGCAACGCTTCTGCAGCCTCCTTGCTGTCGGGAACCTTGTTGTCCCGAAAGAGATGTTCGTACACCTTCTGCGTCACTTTCGGTGTATCACGGTCCATGATCGACCATGTTGTTGCGATAACGCCACCATAACCGGCAAAAAGCATCCCAGCGGCGAGATCCACAGACTCATCGAGCAAATTCACGTCTCCCTGTGCTGTCTCGGAGACAGAGAGAAAGGCGAGACTACCTCGAGACCGCGACAATCGGATGATGTCGGAGAGCTTCAAACGACGATGGTTTTCAAGACAAAGCCCGCTGTCGAGTGGGTTGCGAGGATCTTGCGCCCCATGACATGCGAAATGTACCCAGTCGGCATTCTTCATCTTCTCCATGACATCTTCGACAGTACCATGAGACTCCTGGAGGGTCACGAAAGACGACCTAGCGGACAATGCTCTAATGTGGTCGATCTCCTCCTTTACCGACACTAGCCTGCTCAGTCCATCTGTTGGCGGCTGAGGAACAACAAAAAGGCGGGTGTCGGGTGAGGAACCATTCGAGTCTTTCTGAGTTGATGATGCGAGAGCACTAAGACTTGGTATGTAGGAGGATATAGCGAAGTCGGAAAATTTTGCACCCGCCCCAGCTGTACCATAGCGACCAGCAGCATGTATGGGCAGAAAAGTAAATGGCCCAGTCGGACACCAAAAAATACGGGGCATTTTCTCGGCACTAGATGACAGAGGCTAAGAACATGCAAACCTCGGTCAGAAAACATTGACTCTGAAAAGTTTCAGACAGACGACATACCGAAAAGCCAAGGGCCTGCAGAACAGGGTTTATAACGTTCCTCCACAGGAAAGCCAGAATCCACCGCAACTGGTCGTCGGGTGTGAATCCTTCAATGCTAACTGTGCCTTCCTTCTCGCTCCCTTCCATACCATCATCGCCCATCAACCTATTGAGAAAGTTCTGTGATGGGAGATTGTCATCGGAGGTGATGAGTTCAGAAATGTCGTCATGCGAAATAACAGGATAATTGCGCTTGAGCAATATCTGGAGCAGGTATTCCACGTCTGGATAGCTAATACCAGGAAGGGGGACAGCAATAACACCCCCCAGCTCTGCCATAACGATCGATGCATCACATCGTTGTTTGCTAGCATTGAGGTAGACGACTGGTCTGGGGTGTGCCGAGGCAGCTAGTTGCTCGACTGTATTCGGGAACAAGAAACGATCAAAACCTGGCAAGGACCGTATGTCGGCAAGGAGCATTAAGAAAGCTGGTAATATCCTGGGTAGGGATCGTCCAACGTAGGCGAGGGCGGTCGGAAGGTTGAAATGGCAAGGGCAGAGGATACGGAGATCGAGGACGATGCAGACGTGGATGGTACGCTCGGGACGACTGGCGCGGAGGATGAAGATGATGTGGGTGTAGATCTGGCGGGGGGCGTGCTCGAACCGAGCGAGAAGAAGTCGACGGGCGGCGCCGCTGATTTCCTGGGTTGGGTGGAAGCCGAAGCAGGGGATTTGAAGGGACCTTCGTTCTCGAGGGATATGTTGGTCCTGCCTTTCTTGAGAGAGGGAGGAACGAACGACGTCGACGGGCCGGACACGTCAGTGGGTCCTTCGATCTCTGCGTCTCCCCCGTCGGGGGGTCCGTCCGTGCATTCGAAACCGACGGTGTTGGGACGCCGTGCCTCGCGCTTAGAAGTGCGAAACACCAACCCGGGGCCACCTCCGCCACCGAGCACGCGTTCCTCTTGTTTCTCGATCGCGGGCACCGGTTGTTTCGGCGCGGGAAGCATACTGAGAAGGGAGGACTTTCCAGCACCTGTGGTTGAGCTCGGTGCGATGCGGGGTTTCTTCGCTGGTGGGTTGTCATCCTCGTCGTCTTCGGGGGGAGGGAAGGAAGGAAGATTGATGGCAATCTTCTTGGTTCGGTTTGGTTTCGGCTGCGCTGCACTGCCACCCGTATGTATCGTGGAGGTCGAGCTCGAAGGTGCGGGGAGGGAGAGGGAGGGAGAGGCAGACGATTTTGGAGGAGGAAGTGCGAACGTCGACTTGGAGGTCGGTGGAGGGAGTTTCGAAAGGAGCGACGACACGGATGTCGCTCGTGTCGGTTGTGAGGTGGATGTTGGCGTCCTCAAGTTTTCATCGCCGCTCTCGACGTCGCTGCCGTAGTCCTCGATCCCGAGCATGTCGTCCTTCAACCCAGGACTTGGAAAGTTAGGCAAAAACTCAATGTCCGTCACTTCCTTTTTCGGGTCTGACAGAGGGGTTGTAGTCACGCATGTTGCGGGGTTATCTAGGGGTATATAAACAGCTCCATACTCTCGCTATGAAGATGAATGTCGTCCTCATGTTGGCATTTAAATTGATTAGGCATCTGCCTACGGATCACGAACAAGACCAGCCCTTTGACGCAGCATAAATTTGACATAAATACTGTTCAAACCACCGAGCAAACGAGACTTGATTGCAACCCTGATTATACCTCCACTCACATCGTACAAGATCATCTTGAGATAGAGGATGAGAATCCGAGTGCGTAGATGTGTACCGTCTGTGTCGCGTCGAGAGTTGCGGCGGGCCTAGTGACCGAAGTGACTTGCACGGATTGCAGCGAAACATGGAAAATATCAATCCGTGCAAGGACGGCACTTCAAGAGTAGGGAAACAGACCCGGATGTCTTATCACAGCGAATGCCAGTCTTCGACAAGAGCAAAGCGGAACTCCTCTTCCAACCCGCCCACGTAAAAGCCCAAACATTCCTCCGCATCTTCTTGGTGATCGCCCTGAAAGATATGGAACCGAGGCTCGACAATGAGGTCCTACTCGCATATCATCGAAACGTCACTTTCCTTGAGCGCATTGTCGACGTATGTGGGAATAAAAGGGCCCATCGAGTCGTCTTCCTCGTCACTCTAATAGATCCGATGGTGGCATCGACCGTTTTGATGTTGGAAATATCGCCATGGGTAGGGGTATCGAGGAACTGGCCCTGAAAGGCGGGGTTGGATGTACGCCTGAAGGACCGCGTTTGCAAAACATGTGTTTCCAGTGTCGACGAGACCACGAGACGGAGGTGTCTGGTGCGGTGGACGTTGCAGGGGTGGTTTTGGTGTCAGCTGGGAGAGAAGCGTCTATGTGGTCGGTAGAAGTGGGTGTCGGTGCGTGGTTGGGGGCAGCGAGGGGACAGGAGAGGGTAGTGCAAGGGGTAGTACGAGTGCTTTCTGGATGACGGGCGCGGGGGAAGATGATGGGCGCGCCCGCCATCACTCCGGAGATGAGAGGAGGGGGAAGACGGCACGGAGGGGGTTGCTCGGGGACATGGAGGTCGAGTGGAGCGGAGGAATAGGGAGCTGCTTGGGAAGGGCGAGTGATAGGGGTTGGATGGGTGGCAGTTGTGGGAGCAGCTGGCTGGAGTGGGGTGGTACTTGCCGTGCGGGTGAGGATGTTGCAAGGTCGGGCCAGGGGAGTGCGGGGAGCGCTGTGGGTAGGAATAGTGGTGGTGCTGATGCGGCTGGGGCCAGCGCACGATGGGGGGTAGCCACTAGTACTGACACGGCGACCCTGTGGATTCAAGCTTTCATGTGCATTCCCCGGAAGGCTACTACCCACAGTGACGAGAACGTGGGCATTGGGATAGATCACTGAAAAAAAAAACGACAGTTTCCTTCTTGTAATTACCACTGAGTCGAGTGTGGAGACAGCCTACCGTCGTACTAACACCGCATGGCAACCGCATGTTGCCGCATCACTGGCAGTGTTGGCTTGTTCAGCTCCCACCTCCCATTCATCGTATATTCACCAGTCTCATTCATAGCACAATGAATACAGCCAATCTAGCTCAAAGCATGGATCCAATCTTGCAAGTATATTCATTACCCTCATAACTTCGTCCGGAACGTGCTGAAAGTGGTCCTAGGGCGAAATCGATCACTATCAAACGTGGGGTTGCAACGCTAATCCTTCTGTTGCATGCGAACTGACTTTTTTTTTCAGAGATCGAAGTTCAAACTCAAGCCCGGCGCAAGCTATCAGTTGCGAGGAAATACCGGGTCGAATTTTCAGTAGGCGATACTACGTCGCGCCAAACGAAGATAGCAAAAGAAACAAACAAGAGTCACACTTCTTGGGATGAAGAAATGTTTTTGTGGGTATATGTCCATTTTTATACACCAGCGAACTGAATATTGTCAGTGACGGGCATGATCATTCCATCCTCCTTGTACGGGTTTACCAGAACCATCACATCGGAAAGGACAAACTGGTTGGAAGGCTCACTGATACCATTGGCGGGGCATTGGGAAAATTGAAGGATGGCGGTAAGAAAACGTTGTGTATGACGTGGTGTGTTTCACTGACGAGATCCCTGTGATCAAAGTGCTTGAAGAACCTCTTTCCATGGATACCTCTACTGGGTCCAATCCTTCAGGCATCACGATCAAGTTTGCGTTGGCTACTGAGTCACGTGCGGGCGGCAATGCAGACGGACGTCAAGCTGCAGACGCTGTCACTAGAGCGACCGAAATGGTTAGCGCATTCGGCTCCACGCCCGCAGCTGTCGACCTCCTCAGCTCGGCAGTCGATACTGGCACAAACGTTGTGACCCAGGTACAGACATTCGAGACCACGTGGAGCGTTCTGTTGCAGAGGATGGAGCTATTCAACAAGATTGTGTCCGGTATCGCACAAGTATTTGGTGTTCAGTGTCTCAACTGCCTCACGGTCTGAATGTTACACAGATTCATCCATATACGTCGCTGGCTTGGTCTGTGATATCAGCTGCAAACCAGGTCTGTCTCTTTCTCGACATTCGTACTATCGCTGATCGCTGGCGATGTTTCACATAGATGCTCGTAAACCAGAAAAATCGTGATGAACAGATCATTCGCTTAGCAGGCGCAATGAGCGATGTCTTTACATTCGTTCACGACGTCGAGCCCTTGAAAGCAATTAAGAAACACGTCGAGACCATCATGCTTCTGATCCAGCAGGTGGCGGAGTGTGGCTACTTCATTACCGAGTATGCCAAGCAAAAGAACTTCTGTCAGTTGTCGTCGGATTCACAATGTGCACCTCTGATCTCCGTATCCAGGGATTCGAACGGCGAAATACACGCTCTCTGATATCGATT
>QGOI01000883.1:0-23394 GCA_003313885.1 Boletus sp. MG55 | reverse complement strand
TTGTGCTTGGTCTACTTCCCTGTCTTTCTTGATTCTATACAAGTTTTGTCCTTCTACTTTTATCGTGGTTATTCACATTTAATTCTCTCTTTGTGCACTGTTATTCCTGATGAATAGAATGTCTGGTGTTTGCATGTGTGATCTCAATACTGATTGACACTAAAAGCATAGGGTGTGAATAAATATACTGTATGGTAACAGTTGTACAATGCCTATAAACTAACTGTGGGGTACTGTGGATTAGCTGTAGATTTGCTGTAAGTGACTGTGAGTGAACTGTAAACAGACTGTGGGATACTGTAGTTCTTCACTCAGCTGTAGATCAACTGTAAGTAGCTGTGAGCATACTGTAAACTGACTGTGAGTGAACTGTAGATTTCTGCTCAGCTGTGATGAACTGTAAGTAACTGTGAGTATACTATAAATTGACTGTAAGTGAACTGTAGATTTCTGCTCAGCTGCGATGAACTGTGAGTATACTGTAAATTGACTGTAAGTGAACTGTAGATTTCTGCTCAGCTGCGATGAACTGTGAGTATACTGTAAACTCACTATGGAATACTGTGGATTGGCTGTAGATTGGCTATAAGTAACTGTGAGTGAACTACACAGTGGGGGACCTAGCTGTGCCACTATAAATGGCTGTGGTCACTGTACAGTACTGTACAGACCTGGCCAGTGATGAAAGGGTTTCACTGATGTAAGAACCTGGAATACTTCACTACCACCAAGCTCCTGACTCAGCATCAAGCCTGATGGTCAGAGTTCCTCTCCCAGTTCAATATGATTGTCCGTTTTCGCCTGGGACACCCTGGCACGAAGCCTGATTCCCTTACTAGACACTGGGACATCTATCCCAAAGAGGGGGATAAGGACTACGCTCATATCAATCCCCACAATTTCCGCCCCATTTTTACCCAGGAACAGCTCACTGCGTCCCTCCGAGCAACCTACCTCGCCGCTTCGGTACTCTGAGCAGGCACCCTTTTTGATGCCAACCAACTCCACAGTGACATCCTTTCCACACTCCCCTCTGACCCCATAGCTGAGATCCACATGTCCACCTCCAAACCCCTGGACTCGCGTTGGTCAGTTGACCCTGAGGGTTACCTCTGTCTAGACAACCAAATCTATGTCCCCAATGCTAATGACCTCCAGCTCCGAGTCCTCCGATACAAACATGATCATCCGCTCTCCAGACATTTCGGACAGAACCATACCATGGAACTCATTTGCTGCAAATACACATGGCCAGGAATCAGGACCTTCATCAGGGAATATGTCTCCTCCTGCACATCCTGCGCCCACACGAAAGTACCAAGGCATCGGCCTTATGGATTATTAAAACAGCTCCCTATCCCCAAGAAACGATGAAACTCCATCTCCATGGACTTCATCAAACAACTCCCTGTCTCCTCTGAATCTACAGCCATTCTCATAGTCGTGGATCGCCTGTCCAAACAGTGCATATTCATTCTGACGCACAAGACCATCACATCCCTGGAACTAGCCAAACTCTTCCTACTCCACATCTTTTCCAAGCACGGAGTTCCCTCCCATATCATCTCCGATTGAGGCTCCAAGTTCATGTCTCACTTCTTCTGTTCCCTTGGAAAAGCCCTAGACATCCGCCTCCACTTCACCTCCGGTTATCATCCAGAAGGCAATGGACAGACCAAGCGAATGAACCAGACCCTAGAACAGTATCTCCGAGTGTACTGCAACTACCAGCAAGACAACTGGTCCAAACTCCTTCCCCTCGCAGAGTTCGCATACAACAATGCTCCGAGTGCTACTACAGGTGTATCCCCATTCTTCGCCAACAAGGGCTATCACCCAAACATCAGCGTACACCCTGAACGAGACCTTACCTCCACCCAAGCTCGTGAATACTCAGTTGACCTCGACTCCCTCCATCAGTTCCTCTGAGAAGAAATGGCCCATGCCCAGGAGCATTACCAAGGACCTGCAGATGCTAGACGGATGCCCGCGCTGGACTTCAAAGTCGGTGATCAAGTGTTCGTCAAAGCCAAGTACTTCTGTTCTACCAGGCCCTCCAAAAAGCTCTCTGAAAAGAACCTCAGACCTTACTCCATCATCACCCAGGCTGGTACCCATTCCTTTACCCTCTGACTCCCCGACTCCATGAAGTCTGTACACCCCGTTTTCCACATTTCACAGCTAGAACCTTCGGTACCCAACACTATCCCAAATAGGGTACAACCTCCACCACCTCCAATCGAAGTAGATGGAGAACCAGAGTTCGAGATCTCTGAGATCCTCAACTCCAAGATAGATCGTCGAAGCAGAAATTGTAACCTCCTTTACCTGGTGTGCTGGTCCGGATATGAAGGTACTGATGATGAAACCTCCTGGCTACTGGCTACCGAACTTGGCCACACCTCCGAGCTCATCCACGACTTTCACCTCTGATACCCCAACAAACCCAGACCTCACGTCTAACGATGGCATAGGAAACAATGTAATTCAAAAGAAACAAACAAATTCTTTACAACTATCTACACTCCTTCGACTTCCTCCAATCCTTCTCCATCCTTCTCTGACCCCTTTGCACCTTTTCCCAAGCCTCCCTCCAATCCTCCCTCAACCAGCCTGTGGAGCACATCGAGCTCCTCCTCCGAAGGGGAAGCCTCCACATCCTCCCACATATTGGCCAACTCCTTGGCACCAACCACCGCATCCACCTCCGAGTCCTTGCCGTCCAACCCATACACCTCCTCCGCTTTCAGCTCCACCAGCTGCTCCACCAGCTGGTTCTGACAGTCCACCTTGTAGCCTGTCTGTACAGTGTTTTGGTGGAGATCCCTCAGGACCTCCGTGATGCCCTGCAGAGCTGCCACCAAGGCCGCCGAAGTCACGCTTGGCGTGGACTCTGACAACTCACTTGGACCCACCTCCGACGCCTCGGTCCACACCTTCTTCTTCGTCCTCTGAGGCAACTCCACCTCGACCTTCTTCCTCTTCATTGTCCTCGGCTTCTCCAACTCCTCGACCTCCGGCCACTCGCACTTGATCCACGATGCGCCACAGGGTTTGCACGCAACCGCTTTCCTGCCACCCGGCATGCACAGACTCAGGTTGCGATTGCGACACCGGTTGCACACCTGCTGCTTCTGCTGCTTCTCCTTGCCTTTCCCCTTCACTGCACTCTGTTCGGCATGGATCTCCTCGGCCTTTGGATGTCAGCTAGCATCTCCGAGATTCGGAGATGCACTCACCCTTTTCCTGGCCGCAGCCTCTTCGGCTTTGCACTGTTCTGCCTCCTCTGCCTTTCATCTCACCTCAGCCTTGGCCTTGGCCTTCTTTCACACCTCCTCATCCTTCTTCACCTTCATGCATCACCTGCGCTCAGCATATTTCACCTCTCCAAGCATGTTGTTGTCGTCTTCGCGCTCCTTGAGGCGCTCGTTGGACCATTTGGCGATGTTGTGGATGTCGGACATGGTGGGGAGAAAACTGGAGGGCTGGGATGGAGTGCTCCTGCCTTTATATGAACCCCCAACGCGATCAACAAGAATTTCGGACTCCGCATCTGAACTCCGCATTGTCCTCTTGCCTACAGCCTTCAGGGGTTCAGGCCTAAGAGGGGGATACTGTCATATCCTGTATTTTCGCTAAGTCCACTCTGACCTCCGAAACCTCCTCCGAACCTCTTACTCGACAACTCTGAAGCGATCTCGCTCAGAATGCAACTCTGAGGTCTTGGAGTTGTACTTAGTAATTCGCCATATGATTCTCTTCATTCTTGTTATGATACTTTGTCCCCATATGTACTAGTCCCGTTACTCATCAGTCTCCATTCTTATGTTCGCTTAGTAGCACAGCTTCGGCCTTTCGCACATCCGAGCACAGCTCCAGTATGCTTATACCCGACTCCATTCTTACTTACAAATGATTACTGATCTGTTACTAATGCACCTCCGAACTTTGTATATAAACCATCTCTGAATCATGTACTTCCCTTAGTTTGAATATCAACTATTACTCACAACTCCTGATCCCAAATCCTTTGAGTCTTGACAACTCTCTTCTATCTGACTTACTGTTACGATCGCTGTTACTGTCACAGCTATGTAACAGATCACAGTACTGTTTGCAGTCGCTCAGTACACTGTGCAGTACATGCTACCAATTTTCCCTTATTTTCTATCACTTTCCCCAGCTCTCTACATTAGCTTTCGCATATAACCCCTATCTATTACCCCTATAACCCGAGTACAGTTATATGCTCAAGCACTGTACACAGCCTCAAGTCTAGACCCCTTGGATCATGGAATGCCTCATGGACGTTGCACATGCAACTAGGCATCTCACCTCAACACACCTGATCCTCATGGTTAGCCTCATGTGCATAGCCATATGCACTATGACTTGTCATGACTCACCATGACTAGACACAACACATGGTTACCTCATGTATAGCAACCAAGGCTATACTGATGTGCACCATTACCTCGTGTACACAGCCCGATCATAGTATGACTCCTCCTGACTCATACTCTGACTCGCTCTGACTCAGTTACCACAAGGCTAACACATGTTATGCCTCATGTATAGATATCTACACTCAATCTCCACTCTCATGACTTATACTGACTCATACTGACTCTTACCTCGTGTACTCCTCATGTACGCTCCCTTGTAGCATAGCATATCTCATAGATCTAGTGTACACACATGTAAATACCTAGAAGGTATATAAAGGCCAGGATAGCTCGACTGAATCCCCAGTCTTGCTCTCCTGATATTCCCCCACTCAAACTACCAACTAAGTGGCTAGCTAGATTGGTTGTTTCACTTACTCATCGCTTCTCATCATTGTTTACAACATTGAGTTTGACACCTCTGAACCTCCAAACTCTGAAATCTGAAATCTGGGGCTGGACTCTGCAAGGGTGCACCACATATGGTGAAGCCAAAGCCCTGTACCAAAGTCATCTCCAACACTTCAGAGATAACTCCAGAGTTGACCTGGACTTAACAGCCTCTCTTTATATCATCTGGTGTCAGTCAGTCTTCTTTATCAAGAATAGAGGTGTGCATTATCTTCAACTTCTCAAGGAACAGGGAGTGGGTCATGGGCTTGTCTGGCTTGCTGGGCACTTGCCTTTCTAGCTGACTGCAGTACTCTGATTTCCAAATGAGGCAGTTGTGGAACTGTAGCATGCATTCTGAGAACACTGGACCACCAGCTCCTTTTGTCTAGTAAGGGCTGATGCTAGCTAAGAAGTTGGGTTCAAGAATGGTATGATTCCACATGTACATATTTTCTTCAGTGCAAGAATGAAGGCTGGGTGTAGTCAAAGTGGTATGCCAGCAAGATTTGGTATGTCATCCTCAGCAGTCCTTATGTGAGCTGGAAAGGTTGGTTGGATCATTTGTGTGGTTGTCTCATGAAAAGCAGAGGAGGGGTGGGTTGGATTTACAGGAGTGGCGATCACTGAAGAGGAGTTGGTATGATCTACCTTGGGCTGCTGAACTTCTCATCTTTCCAGACCTGACACAGGTTGAAAGGGCTGACCAAATTGATGCTTGTCACCTATAGAATCCAGAAGAATGACTCAAGGTCATGGTGAGCTGTATGCCACATCCGACCTCACAAACCCTCCAGTGACAACAGTTCGGTTGCTGTGAAGGGGAAGGTACCCTGTATATAGTTTCAGCAACACCATTGTTATCATTGGCAAATTGATACAATACTTACTGTCATATGTCCTGGCAAAGAATTGTCCTTGGATTCCATTTGGTCCTCAGTGTAGCCCCAATCACCCAAGATGCCTGCATATTTGGTATACTTTCCTTGCTCCAAAGGCCAATCAGGGACAATATCTTTCTCCTCCAAACTCGTCACTTTGAATCATATGTTGGTGTCGCTGTCATTGCAGTATAGAAGGCCAAAGCACAATCCATTATAATGAGCTAAAAATTGAACTCAGTGAGGATCAATTCTGGTGGCAACAAAGCCCTCACCCACTATAGCACCCATAATACCATTGAAAAATTCCCAGCAGCAAGAGAACCATGTTATGGAGGTGGCAATTGTATAGTAGAGCGAGTGAATATGCTGGCAAGGTTCAAAAGAGAAACAGGGTGCTTGCAGCTGGGAGTCAGGGGGGAATTTCAACTTGGAGGATGGTTTGGAGGGGTCAGTGTTGCTGATGACCTCAGCAAAGGCATTGTGAGAAGTAAGGTCAGGTGTGGTATTAACAGAACCTACAGGGGGGTGTTTCAACTTGAAGGATGGTTCGATAGAGTTGGTATTGATGGTGGCCTCAGCAGAGGTATGGTGAGGAGCAAGGTTGGATGCAGTGTTGGTGGAGCCTACAATGAACCTGCACAAAATGTTGGCCATGGTATCGGGTAGCTTCTGGATGACTACTCCACCACTGGAGTCTAGTGTGGCATAAGGGAGTGAGGGGTGTCTGAAGCTCAAACTAGAGGAATGTCACAGAGATGGGGATATACATCCCAGTGGCCATCAACTTGAGTGCAGTCCTTGAATATACTGAAAGTGTCCTTGGATCCCAAGACATCTTTGTAGGCTGCTATAACCCCTTGAAAATCTGTAGGCTGGCAGTGCTCCAAATGGTAATGGTTGCCAATATCATCAGGATAATGAATGTCCATCCAGCAGTCCTTCAGAATGCAGGTCTGCAGCACACTGTGGACATCATCTTCATCACAAACCTAACACTCCCATACCCTTGTTGAATGCCCTCGCATGGATGGAGATACATATAGTGGGCATCAAAGGTGAACCTCTAATGATTTGAAGTGGAGGATAAGGTAGTTCTCGCTGGTGTCAAGGAGGTTTTCATCAAAACCATTCCATGCAGAATTGGAGTCAGCACCTAAAAGACTGGGAAGGATTGCCATGAAGTCAAGAGGATGTTGGTCAATATCCAGAGGTCAGGAAAAGAAGGTGACGCCATGACTGAACTGGCTCTGGTTCCAGTTTACTGATTCACTCACTTTCATCATTTATTTGTTTGCCCCCTATCCAGTTTAATATAGATTTAAGAATCGTGCTGCTCAGCTTCACATTTCAACTCATAATGTAATTGACTACTGGCTTGAGGATTCTGCTCAGCTCAGTTGGTCTGTCTGCATCAGCTGAGCTCCTCTTACTTTTGTGTCCCTAAACGCTTGTGTTTCTGACTCATACTACATATTCTGATCCCACTCACTTCTCTTCTCATCTTGTTTGCTTGGTATGCTCATCAATATTATGTGCTGAGTTATAACTTGTACTGATTTTGTTGTTTTTAGACAGGTCCCTGTGTCTTCTCCCTAACCATTTCGATAACGACACATTATCTTGTTCCTCACCCCAGTGAAAGTTTGCTGACAATGATGTGTTGTCTTGCATCTTGTACAGTGTACACCCTGACCATTTCAAGGACCACTGCATGTCCTGTAGCCTAAATGCAAACACACAACAATGTCATCATTGTCATGCACCACACATTATACCTGTCATGCACCCACCCCACTGTTTTCAAAGATGACAACACCACAGGTATGGGTATGGATAGAGCCCCTCATATACCCATGCCGATCCCTACTTGAAGTTTCACTCAGACTCTGGTCATGGATTTTGAACATCTTTTTAGTTTGTTCCATTGTACATATCCCTTGTGCTTTGTTATACTTGTAACCCATAATTATGTGAATGCTAATACCCATGAAGCCAAAAATTTGCATGACTAGATTTGAGTGTCATGAGGATGATGCAAGCAAGCAAGCCAAAAGATTATTAGCACTTGCAATACAGCTTTCAAGCATCCTATGTGCTACAAACAAGTGACTTCTCACTTATTTTTATTAGGCCAAATAAGTGACAAGTCAATTATTTCTATTAGTCTGAAGTTCCTTCAGTAACAGGGCTGTTACTGAATAAAAGGTATTTGTTACTTATTTCAAGTGTATGCATCTACTAATTCACAAGTGACTTGGGTGCTAGTAATAAGTGATTTTACTTTTGTCAGTGTATATATGCTAGTTAGAAGTAACTAGGTAAGCAGTAGACTTATAGTATGTGGTTGAACCACCAGCATAATGTGCACAATTGGGTTGTGATATATTTGAGAAGTTCGACACAATGGTTATTCTTTACAATCAAATGGAGATTATCAACAGGAATGGGACCAGCTTCTTGATTGAGCACATTATGGGCAATGCAATGGAAAAAATCTTGAAATCCTGAAATCATTAGTGCTCATGATTGATTGGTGCGATGCTTTAGCTTCGAAACAACCTACCCTCACAATTAACATGCCATTCCCCTTTCTCACTACAATTTGAGCACCACTGTCATTCCAATAATTTGATGATGTTCCTTATGATGCAATGCAACATCAAAGATACTGCTCATCATACACCCAACTTTTCCCAACTTTTTCAAAAATACATTATACTTCACCATGTATAGTAACTCATATATCTTTATTTGTCTTGTTTGTCTTTGTGTTGAATTGACACATGAAGTTGTTTTCAAAATGACCTTGCAAGCAAGGTAATGGTAAGTCAGATATGTACAAGACCAAAGATATTGATCTCTGACATGTTGCCCTCAGGTTCTTCATAGAGCCTGTTTGGTTGCAAGGGTAAAGTATCCTATGCTTGGCAATCCCATGAGAATTGTTGTGCCAAAGGGTTGAGGAAACCTGACATCAACCTCATTCCCACTGCTCTCAAGACAGCTGATAGGCTCATGTTCTGCAACTTTCGTATCTATTGTGAGTTGAAAGTCAATGGTAGAGAGGAGCTGTGAATGCAAGCCAGGATGCAGCTCACTGAGCTCGCATACATAATCAGAGCTGTCCAGATTGATCACAGATTCTTCATAGGCACTACCCTCTATGGACGACAACTATCCCTCACCCAATTTTGGCAACAGAATTTAGGATCTGAGACCTGGACCTGAAAGGTCCAGGAATAGTAGAACTGGCTAATACCATCTGACCATGAAACATGACCATCATTGTAGCTAAATTATACCTAACCCAAGTACAAGTAGGACTCATACTAATTGTATCTTACCACAAGTCCAATACCACAGCCCTCTGGGAAAACCTGGACCTACATATTGATGTTATTATCTGGAACATTTTTTCTTTCCTGCATAATTGAGACCAATACAGCTTGCATTTATTATTCCCATTCCTTTTCCTCCATCGTCTGTTTATGTTTTTGTGTCCACCCTTTTCTTCAATGTGTACTCATTTATTGGTTATTATTAATATTACATCTTTTCTCCAGAAAGTTACTTGTGAACGTGACTGAAAACAAAAGAAAGGTAAGGAGTCAGAGTGCAGTGGTAAACCTGCAGGTCTTCACCCACAATGGGTATACCCAGGGGTAGCATGGGTGCAGGTGAGGGTGCACGATCATGACCACTCGCATACAAATACAAATGCAAATGCACACATTTGTAGGCAAACAGGAGGGGATGGGGTGAGGGCCAGGAGTAGATGGGGTCAAGTGAGGGCAAGGATGAGGGTGATGCGATCACAATTATTCACATACAAAGATGAATATAAGCACATCATATGTGTTCATGTTCGTATTTGCAGGTGAAAGGGAGGAGATGGGAAGTCAATAAGCATGTCAATGAGCCCTTCGCAGTGAGCGTGATTGCATGCACTGTTTGCATCAAGAAGGTTGCTGGGGGTGACACTGTCATCACAGGCAGCCATGGGCACATGATTATTGGACATGCCAAGAATGTTAAGGACATTGAAGGAGGTGGCAGCATTATTGAATATTCCATTTCTCTGGTTTGGGTCATATTCAGCAGCCGTTTTGATATATGAGAGGCAAGAGAGAGGTAAGGGAATGAGGGGTGCACTTGGGGTGTCTGATTGAGCATGTTGGTAGGTTGAAGGTCCTGGAATGGCAAAGATTTCATTGTCATTGTCAAAAAATGAGACAGCGATGGGTGATCATTGAGGGATGTACCATGGTCATCAAAGTCAAAGTCATCTGGGGGACAAGGGGCATTGAGATGATGTTGATAAGAGCAACAGTAGGTCGACAAGGTTGTTGATGGTGATGTGAGGGTATTGACGAGCTCGACAGGCATGTCAATGACATCGAGGAAGTTGAGGAAGGTGGCAGCATTGTTGGATGTGCCAAAACTTTTTGTAATGTTCAATGTGCTCAGTAGCCATTTTGATGCACAAGAGGAGAGGGAGTGAGGAACAGTGATGACATTGGTTGTGCATACTCCAACACTGTTGTTGGAGTGTGACCTACCACATTTGGGTACACAGGTCATGTTTCGCCCAATAGTGACCCATAGCTGTATACAAGGCAATTTCGTAAATGCCCAGGGGGAGAGAAGACACTAGATGAATGTAAGAGGTTAGTAAAGCAAAGCAACAGGCACTAAAATGCACACCCAAAATTACAACCCAACAGAATCAATCGAGGCAGATAAACTCACCAACTTGTACAGCCAGGCTAGATATACTAGAGAGCAAGAGAGATGCAACATGAATGTTACTTCAAAAGAAGAAGAAATCTGAGGAGCCCACTGAGCTAGAGTAAGGAAATGTGAAGATTGGAACCTGTTTTCTGAGATGAGACTCATGGGTGAGAGTGCAAGGGGAACCAACATGTACAGCCAGCTAGAAGCACCAGAGACTGAGGAAGACACCATGTGAATATTACAACAGAAAATAAAGAGCCCACAAGAAACCCATTGGATGTGCTAGAGAGCAAGAGAGACACTGCATGAACATTACAAAAAAATAGTGGAGCCTGCTGAGTGAGAGTAAAGATGTCTTAGTGACGATTCAAACCCCTTTTCCAAGACAAAACAAAGGGGTGAGGGATGTAAGGGAAATGCCATATGACAATGCTGACAAAAAATATGCATTGGATTTGACAGCATTTCTTATTAAGGTAGTACCTTGTCACATCACTTTTCTCAAGGTAAGACCTGGACACATTCAGGTCCAGGAATATCTAACAACAAAACACAACTAAATGTTTATCTTGTCTGACCACATCTGACCATGCATAATATGGGTCTGATAACACACAACAAAATCCTACCTTGTGCCCCCATGCCTAACCCTGAATACCAATCTTACCATGTCCAAGTACTGTCTGACCACAAGTCTTGTGTTTAACCACAGTCTGACAACATCTAACCATGCACACAGCCTGTGACACCAGTATTGTCCAACTACAAGTCTTGTGTCTAACCACTGCACAAACATTTCTGGCTGCAGATACCATAAAACTAAAAGCTTGTTTTTTGAATTTAATCACATGCCAACTGGTGTCTCTTCCATAGCACACTGGGCAGTGAAGTGCACAGCAGATGAAGCAGCAATATTTTCGAGTGCCCTGGGGATCTCACAGTGATATCCAAAAACTTATCTATCCCACCAAAATAGCAGCTTTTGAACCTGAACCTCCAGCTACAGTTGTGTCATGTCGATGCAGATGCAAACAGCAGTAAAAACATACCAAACATGTTGAGCACACTGCTCAAGGCAGAGCAAGATAACCAGGTGACAATGACAGGCTATGCTAACAAAGAGAAGTAGCAAAGACCAGCTTTGAGTACATGCACATGGTGTACTTTACGTGTGTAGTTCTATTGTGAAGCAGTGCATATGATAACAGCTTGAATTTGAGCAGGGCCTATGTGGGGTAAAAGGGTTAGTGGGGTTACCTTGCAGTGGATTGTGAATGTGGGGGGCAGGATGGGGTCAGCTCACAGATTCTGAGGGGTGAGGTCTGGTGTGGATTAAATCTATGTGGGTGGTTCTGGGGGGAGAGGTCCCCAAAGGTGGCAGTAAGGTGACCCAAGTTGTGAATGTAATGAAGTGTGTGGACAATGCACTTTGGGTTGCTGAGTAGACTGGAAATGTTTCTGGCTTTAGCTTGCAGGGCATATTGGAGGCGGAGGCGCAGTTGGTTGTAATGGGGACATTGGAAAAGGAAGTGAAACATAGATTCTTCTCAGGATGGGCAGTGGGGGCAGTCAGGAGAGGGTACCTTTGTGATATGATGTAGGTATTTATTTAGTGGGGTATGGCAAGTGCGAAATTGGAAGAGGGTGGAGGCATGTCACCTGGGGAGGTCTGCGATGAGGGATAGGAAGCAGTTGGAGGGTAGTGAGGTGTTGATGGAGTGGGCATGTGGAGAGCATGGCGAGCATTTCAAGATGTTTGTGCTCAGGGTTTTAAGCCAAGCATTGATGAGTTGTTTGGTGGTGGCTTTGCTTCTTGGTAATAGTTTTAGTCCACCTACCCTTTTCCTCAACTGTTTGGGGAGTTTGTTGTATAAACTTCCATTGCTTTTAGCTGCATCTTTGGCGATGTCATCAACTTCTTCATTGCCTGGGATGCCCATGTGGCCTGGGATCCACCTGATAGTGAGAGATTCGAGGTGGTGGTATGTGAGTACTTTCCTGAGGTTGTTGTGGAAGATGTCCATGAGGTAGTGTCCCAGGCCCGACTTTGGCAAGGATAGCTGCCTTGTTGTCCAAACCCAGAGAGACAGATCGGATACCCCATGTGGTATGCAAGAGTTCCACTGCTAAAATCATTCCCACTATCTCCCCCTCATAGACCATGTGGTCTGTCATTGATCCCAGCTCATACCTCAGCTCACTTATCTTTACTTCTCCTCATCTCCACACCGCTGCACCACCAATCTGTTCTTCCAACTTATCTGATCTGTCTGAGTAGAGGCACACGTCTTGGCATCGATAATGGTATCCTACCAGTTATCCATCAGTGTGAGCCACATGTTAATCACCTGGCACTCAATGAACTGATGCTTGCTAATTTGCATGATATTGGGAAGGCCTCCATAATATACATGCTTGCCCTTGCGAACCTTGAAATTGTGGTGATAATTGAGCTCACATACTAGATCATTAAGTGATTCATGATTAGACAGGCAATATTCATTGACGTACCTTCACAGGACAGATGAACAGAATAGACAGGGAGTGGACCATCACCAACGGTATATAAGACATATTGTCATTGTTCAGCATGCATCATCCATAGGCATCTGCATGGATATGGCATACCCATGTGGGTTGTGGGTATGGGTACCTGTGGGTATGGGTATGGGTATGTCATGACCATACCCATACCCATACCCCACCATGGGTTTTTGTCCTAGTAGGGAATGAAATCCAAGTTGAGTTGCAAGAAATTTCAAATCATATGGTATGGCTCAGGGCTGTAGCCTGAGAACTCCACCTGAATCTTAAAGCCTCACCACTATGTCAAGGATGAGGATGTGCTTGTTGTCACTGGTCACTAACTGTGTTCAAGTTAGCATGCCAGACTTTGATATAATGGGAAACACAGATGATGGATGGGATTCCATCAAGTTTCAGATAGCTTTATCATATCAGTAGGATTCATAAAGCCTGGAGCAGACTTCAAGTTATGTGCCACACAGTTCATTATCCACCCATCCAGGTGGCTTTCAAGTCTGGCACAAGTAGTAACCCCCTCCTTATTGAACTCTAGTATCAAACTACCTCATTTCATAGCATATGCCTTGTAAACCAGGTATCAATTTCATTGTGATGAGTGTCTATGGTTCAGTCCCAAGATCAGAACTTAACCAGACTATAACAAATTAGGACCAGACTGATAAAGGTCAAAAGTTTCAGTCTTTATCATTCCTAGTGATGGTTTTTGCCTTGTCTTGAATTGTAATGACAAATAAAGACTGGTTATAACCAGTTAGGGCTGAGCTACATATATCCACTGATATGAAATATTTTTTGCCTATTTCTGCCTATTTATCTGGATTTTATCCACTCAGATTACAATTTCATGTCAATATTGAAGTCATGCAAACATGAAATCCAAAAATAGACATATCTCCACTGCACATTAATGGAATCTGATGACTAAGGGCTCAAATTACAGAAAGGGGTGAGTACTACAACCCGGTTCCCTATGACAAAGCATTATTCCCACGCTGTTATGTGTGAAGTATGTGATCTTTCACAGACTGGTATGTAACTGGTTATAATCCAGGGTATATCCATGGGTTTGCCAACCCACATAATACCCCCACATACCCACCATGGGTACCATACCCATGACATGGGTATGGGTAAATGGTGGGTATGGGTATGGGTATGACCACTAATACCCTGGGGTATACCCATGCAGATGCCTAATCATCCGCATCCCCTTGAGCATCTGAGGACATGTGGGCATTGAGCAAAATTGCCCCAGCGGGTAGAGTGTATGCCTAGCTGTGTAGAGTCATGTTAGTACTCCATAATACATTCGTGTATAACTAGGACATACTAAAACCATATGGTATCCCATGAGTATGAAATGTTGACAATGGAGCGGATAGGATACCAGACATGCTATGGCCATGCCATGCAACATCCTTCAACATGGACCAGAGCTCTTGAATCATATTGATGGGGAGACTGCATGCTTGCGAGAGGAAGGACTGTACGGAGGGTGGAAGCATGAGTGGTGGGGAGACAACAGCGTGATTGGATGGTTGCATGAGAAGAATATCATCCTTGAGGGGGGTAATGCTGGCAAGAAAGAACAGTAGGTGGTCGAGAGGAACAGTGTGTAGGGAAGGATTGGGCATGATCACCATTGCAAGTCTTCCCAGGTCCATACTCAAGGGCAGGAGGCAATGCAGACACAGTGGGAGGCTGATGGGAGGGAATTTGGCTTGCTGGCAAAGGTTCAGTCCCCACACAACTCCCTGCAACACAGTGCAGCTGCATATGACAGATTCGAAGTGTTTGGAGTGTCTGGATGTCCAGAAAATTCAATTCCCAGATGTCCTCAGACAAGTGGTGCCACCTTCCACATTATTTGTATCTATTTGTACCATACATAGTATATAAACCAGCCACTTCTCGCTTTTTTCTCACACTTTCTTTTCCCCCAACCACAATCATCACCACTCACCACTTGCCTTATTTTCTTAACCAACCACCACTCATCATGTGATCTCTATTATTATAAAGTTAGTTGAGTAAGTTTTTTTTGTTTGAAGTTTGACTTATTACTCACTTATTTTTTTTTGTTCTGTCTAGAATTTTCTCTGCAAGTAAGTTATATGTTTTGATCTTTGATGTTTGTTACTAACTTGTTCTGAAATTCATTGCATAGATGTATAATATTATTTCCATAGTATAGTACAATGTAGTAGTACAATATTGACAATATATTGTGTTAAAGTTCTGATAAAGTGTGACAGATCTAACAGACATTCCCAGACCCTGACAGATACCCCCAGACACCCCAGACCCTGACAGATACCCCCAGACACCCCAGACCCTGACAGATGACCCCAGATCCTGACAGACACCCAGCCTTGACAGATTGGGACAGACTGGGACAGACTTTACAGTACTGTCCAGGACTGTCCAGATCTAGCCAGTTAGGTACCTTGCTGGGGGTATCTGTCATATCCCATACCAACTCTGATCACCTCCGAACAACTCCTCGACAACTCCAGCACAATCTCACTCAGGATGCAACTCCAAGCTCTCGGACTTGTGCTTAGTATTTCAATGTATGTTCCTCTCCATTTTAGTTATGACACTCCATCTCCTTATGTACTAGTTCTGCTACTTATCTGTCTCCGATCCTATGCTCGCACAGCTCCAGCCTGTTTGTACCCGACTCTGTTCCACTTACCAATCTTCATTTCATATTACTGATCCTTTACTAATACTCCTTTGGACTCTGTATATAAAGACTTCTGGATTCATGTAACTTCTCTTCAGTCTGAATATCAAATTAGATAAACCCTCTTGTCCTCTGGGAATCCTTCATCCCAACTCTGAAATACATCTCCTCCGAAATCTGGGACCTAGACCTTGACGAGGGCGCAGCGCTCCACTCCGAGTCGCTGAAGCCAAAGTCCCATCCGTCCGACCAACTCTGGAGTTCTGGAGTTTCCCCCAGAGAAGTCCGATCCAGTCTTGTCCAGTCCACACAGTCTTAACAGTATATTCAGACTCAAACTCGCAAAGGTCTTCACGTCAAATGTCCCATTTCACCCAAACCTCCCGAACCTCCCATACCCACACTCCTTTACCTCCTCATCACAAATCCCTCAGCATCTTTGCCAGTTCTTATCGCAGCCCCGAAGTCATTCAAGACTTCATCAGTTTTTCAGCTCAATGACCTCTAACCCCCTCCACACCTCCAAACCCTTCTTCTCAGACATCCGAACACCCATCACATCAGACCCCCCATCCAGTCAGCACTTTAGGTGACCGAGTGCCTGGTTTAGCCGAACCATCATAGGCCCTGGCAGAATCACGTCATCCGGCTAACTTCGGTTGGTTAGTCACGACTTCCACTTTGGACCGGCTAACTGCCAAAGAGGTAGACCATAGATGATAAAGCAGACCCAGGACAAGCAGACTACTAGTATACAGTCTACACTATATGTAGTACACCAGACTAACGCCCTATACAGCTGGCCTTGTATCTGAAAAGCAAAAAGAAAATAAGAAAGAAACAACAAATAAAATTTAACTATTTCTGGTTGTTGTCGATCACAAACAAGAGCTTACGCTTGTGGGCCTTCCCCTGGGCAACAGCAACGTTCCTCAGTCCATCCAATCCCCCTGCCTTCCATGCACCCAAAAAGTCAAAGACAACAACCTTACCTGCCTGCCCTGTGCGATGCAGGAAATCTATCATGTTCCATGGGCCGTGGCTTGTCCACAATGAAGACGTGTTTGAAACAGTTTGATATCCGCATTGAAATCTAGCCCACAAGAGAAGTGACATCATGATCAGCAGGCTGCACGTGCAGTGCATGCGCCAGATTTGAATGGCCGGCCTGCAAAACCGTCCTAGACTTGTGTGGTCGAGAAGCTGACGGAGTTGCAGAAGGAAAAGAGCCCGTGAGAGAGGAGTGACATCGTGATCAGCACATACAATGAGAAAACGAGGTTGTTTATGAACGCACATGTCGCCTAGCCATCACAAATTTGGGTAAGACACGGGAAAGAACTTGGGGATATAACTCACCAATGGTGACACGATGGCAACGACACCCTTGTATAGGCCTGCAAATCACTCTTCTCAAATGATCGTGCTGAAGGCATCAAGACTCAAGACTCAAGAGTAGACCTGTGGTGTGTGTGCCAGATTCAAATGGATGGCCTGCAAAACTGTCCTAGACTTGGGTGGACGAGAAGCCAACAAAGTTGCAGAGGGAAAAGAGCCTGTGAGAGGAGCAAGGTCGTGATCAGCACGTGGGGTGTGTGCACTGGATTTGAATGGCCAGCCTACAAAACACCCCCAGTCCAGTTCAGCACCAAATCGACCACATACTGGAGGTTTGAAGCCCGGACAAACACCATCCACTTCACCGTTTGCAGAAATGTGTTGCTGGAAGTGGCTCGGGAGAAAATGTTCAACATTTGCAAAGAGAGCACGACAAGTAACAGCTAAGTCGGAGTCGGAAGTCGGAAACACATGAGTTCGCTATAGATAAAACACAACACGATGTAAAAATAACATGTAGTACAGTAGCAGATACTAGATAACTACAGAGTCTCCTTCAGGGAAAGACCTGGACTCGCCCATGTGGATTGTCATCACCTTCCGATAGTGCGATGGCATCGAGGGCTGCAGTCACCGTCTGGTGGCTACTACCCTCCATCATGAGGTCACCAAGTAAATCTTGCTTGGCCTGGTTTGTGAGCATTTCGGCCTCCATTGCCTGCCAGTATTGACGAAGATTAAGTTGATCTTGCTTCAATGAGAACTTCAGGAGCTGTAGTGCCTCCATAAGGCCAGAGCAAATACGATTCCATTTCTTGGTATCGGTTTCTGCACTGGACGAAAATACATGTTCACAGGGTATGGAGGAAGGTTGGATGAGCAAATAATCCATTGCCATATGGTAAATTGTTGGGAATCTTGATCGCTCGAGCTGTAGGGAATGTCAACAATGAGTTATGATCCATTTAGCACAGTATTGGATAGCTCACCTCCCAGAATGCGAGTACATCGGTGTCCCGCTTGCTAGTTGTTGCAATGTATGCACTGAACTCTTCTTCAACCAACAAGGATCTGCATTCTTGGGCAGTGTGTGGGGCTATCTCCATCGTCTCCAGGCCATACACTAACACTAGGTCCATGAATGCAGGTCATGTGGTAGTGGGAGTCAGCTGAGAGTTTGAAATGGGATACTTTGTGCAGTACTGTTCCATCTGAAAAAGGACTAGTCAGATCACTGTCTAATGCTCAGATGGATCACTACTCACTATTTCCAATATGTTCGCTTTAACAGAAGAAATCTCATCACTCCACCTGCGCTCCACCCATGAAAACCATATAGCAGGGTGAACAACTTGAAACACAAATGGAGTTGAAGTTAGCACTCGTTGGTGTCCAGAAAGATGTTACTTACACATTGCCACGACATATGCGTCGTTTCCATGCATCAATCCATGGTATCGTTCCGTGTACGCCAACCCTTCAGTCAGAATCAGACCGAATTGTGGGTTTGCAGTAGAAGACGACGTGCACTTCCACTGTTCCAGGAAGGTCTCGTATGCAGGCAGAGCACCACCAAGCAGGGGGATACGCTCTGAGGTCATCGTGTGATGTGCTGTGGCGGGGGCCTCAAGCAATTTGTTAGCATTGAATGCGTGCACTAAAAGCTTTTGTACTCACAAAAAGAACAAACTTGAGATCTTGTAGTATTTCCCAATGCATTGGTGCCAGCTTCTGGAAGGATAAATTTGCATTTCATGCTACATTCACCCAAAGATCAAGTGCCTACATGCAAACTGTCAGATACACACTTAATGGTGACTTGACCACAAACCTGGCATAGCATACAGAGGCGGTTGATCATATAATAGGTGGAATCCCAGTGTGTCCCCATGTTGTGGAGGAGTTGAACGATGGGGAGTTTCATGGTCAGGCCACCCTTTGAAAATAACTGGTTTTCATTCCCGGACTCGATGGTTTGCTGGAAGGACTGTCAACATTGACCTGAATTACAGACACATCGCACAGTCTCCCTTCCATGCTGCAGAGGGTCCTCTTGCAGTGCTTTGATGTAGTCCCCTTTCTTCAAAACCCTCGGTGCATTGCCCCAGCTCCTGGGAATGTCAGAAAAATCCGCACGTGAGTATTTATTGATGACGTGTTGTATGCAAATATTCATGATGTGAGGAAAGCAGTGTATGCGACATGCTTTGGGATTGAATTCGAACTCGCATTCGTCCTGTCTGATCCGTGCAAGCACCAATAGGGTAGTATCGTTATTCAAAGCGTTGTCCATTGTAAAATGACCGATCTGGTAGCACATTGGTCAATTGTAGTAGACAACTTTACTACATGAATAGTATGAACCTTGTCCATTGGTATCTCGGCATGGTCAAGTAAATAGAGGATGACTTGAGCGATTTCCTCACCCGTGTGTGCAGCAGGAAGGTTGTGGAAGACAATCAATGCGGTCTTCATGTTGAGTTTGTTAGTAGGACATTCGCCCAACAAGTCTTGACCGATCCAGTGTGCTGTGATTGCAATGTATGAGTCAAGCTTGTTGGCAGACCATATATCCATCATTAACAAAATTGCTCCGATGGCTCTCTGCGAAGCAAACATCAGTAGCACTGCAGTGAGAAATGATCAACCATCGACCTTCAGCTCCATTTTCAGCTCTTGGAATTTCTTTCGAAAGAGATTGAGGATAAGTTTGCGAGTCTTCATACAATGTGGGATATCGGTATCTTGCAGATCACAATGAAGGAATAAGAGAAGTCAGCGAAATTGGGGACGTTCCATCATGTAGATGGCCTGATCCATACCAACGTCTCACGAATTGTGCTAGCAAAGTCACAAACTGACTTACCTGGTCATCAACAATGATGAACTCAACTAAAAGGTCTTCCAGGGCATCTTGACAATAGTCCAGAATATTCACGCCGTGGTTGGTCTTAGGTTGTACTCCAGTAGGGACTCTATCCCCTTCTCCAGGGGGAGGTGGAGGCAGTAGCTTGTCGATCACAGCACCAGGCTGGCCAAGTGCTTGTTGTAGAGTATTGTACGTGTAACCCCTGTCGATCGCAGCCTTGATTAATGGACCATGTAGGGACCACTGATTCTCTTCCATCTTGTTAAGATAAAGAAGTGGATGGATAGAGTCCAGGTGGCCACAAAGCATAGTTATCGAGGACTTCAACGAGTATTTTTTGCTATATTACCTCTGTCAGTGCCATGGCATTTGAATAGAAAAGAACTCACTCGCAAACATTACAGTATGTATGAGTTTTGTCCTTCCAGAAAAAATGACATATGTCATATGCTACATTCTGGCCTGCACCCGACTGGCCCTGGTTTGACCTTCCAGTGGCTAGAGGATCCGTAGTAGCCATATCGACAACACTCCGACTTGGAATAGTAGGCTACCCATTGTTGTCTGATTCGTCAGTATCATTATCACCTTCGAGCTCTCGCTCAATGTCAATATACATATACTCAGTGTCTTGATTGCAAAAATGTTGGGGCAGCCACTGAGCACAAACAGGATGAGATTTGGCCCCAGATCCCTCAGTAGTGTTGCCGCGGCTCCTGCAAAAATTGGCTCAGCTCTCACCCATTTTGGCAGGAGCTGTGGCAACACTATCCCTCGGGCTGTGGGATGGTCCAACCAAGTCCATTGGTACCATGGACTGTACCAGTGGGTTGTATGGCCACAGCAGCAGGAGCAACTGGTCGTTGTCATGGGTGCTGACCTTTGGCCATGCTAGTGGGAGGGGAAGGATGAGTCTGGTGGTGGAAAGCATGGACTATTAGTAGTTCTGCAATCCATGCATTCACGACTTAGCAGTGACTGGCGAATACATTTATTGAAGTCAATACAAAAGCAATGTGACTTCAGATCTAACCGAATACCAGTACACACCATAAGGCTACCGAGGGCTTGATTGGTTCCGACAGGAACAGGGACCTCAATTGTCCAACCGATGGCGACGAGTAGTCATGCCTAGCGGCTCAGCAGGGGGACTGACGTCTTTTAGAGGTTGGTACTCCTGGTCATCTTCTGGGCAACACTTGACTCCACGGAATGTTTTGGTGTACCACGTCTCATAATGTGTCTTGGCAGTTACCCAGGCAGCAACACTCAACCCCTTCTGGATTTTCTTCCAATCAAAATCGACAAGAAGCTCGGAATGACACAGCTTGCGTGCGTCAGAGCTGGAAACCTGTGTTTTGACCAGCTGAGTGATCTTCTCCTTTGCAGCGGCTAATCCCTTTCTGATCACTGGCTCCACACCATCTGTTATTGTGATGTTGGGATAGAGGTACTTAAACAAATACGTCAAAGGTCCATTCAATACAATGTTGTCGATAAGTCTTACACCAACATGTTTGTTGTCGTCATCGATGTTGATCTGGGCATCACCGTTTTTCACCCACACATGGTACTGCATGTCGTTGATGCTACACCACGTGTGTTCGGCAATCGTGATTGATTCAAGTGAATGGTTCGGCATCATCCTCGCCAGATTCCGCCGAGTTTGTGGAGTTTGAGTCCAAGTCAGAAGACTCAGAACTGACTGGTGACTTCGGGACAGCCACATGTGGGGATGTGAGAAATTGATTGCATTCATCAACAGTGGGAGGGAGAGTGATGAAATCTTGGGGGAGGACGAATCCATCTTGCCTGGCAATGAACTTCCAAGTGTCTGACCCTTCCTGTGGGGAGCGATATTCTTGACATTCCGTAACGAGAACGATGATTATGAAAACAATATCAGGCCAGCCCTCAAGCCTTTCGTCCCTAACCTTCTTCATCAGCTTCTTGTGATCTTGAGTGAATGCGCTTTCAAAAATGCCAATGAGGCCGGAAGATGGACCCTGAGACATTGGCAATGCCACCAGGCCGAGATCGGGGGTTGCAGCAAACCCAGTGCATGAGGAGCACATGGTCAGATTTGCCTCCAATGTTGCACAATAGACGACATTGTTAGTGGGGAGCTGATCAAGGCCAGACTGGATAGCTCTCCTGAAATCAGTGAGAACAAACTCGTGGGCGGCGGTCAGCAGTTCAAAGATCAACAGACCACTCTTAGGGTTATGAGAGAGTCTATAATTCATGGCATCAGCCAAAAACTCACGTCATACAACTGAAAATTACCTACTTTGGTTTCCTCTGAGGTAGAGACCACTTTTTAACCACTTGTGCAAGTGCTGCATAATCTTTAGTGCTGACTCCATCAAATATCTGTTCAGGCGGTCAGTTGGAACTTGTAAGAACTCCCCTGGCCTAGTATGGTAGTACCTACCTGAATGTTGTCGCTTGGATCATTGGCACTGTTTAGATTGAAGTTCCACAAGCGGTTCCTGAATGATTTTAAATGATGGGGATAAGTCCCTGTTGCACTCGAGGCATGATACGTACTGGGTGGTGAGGGTTGTGAAATGATCGAGAAGATAGGTTCGTGTGGCATAGCATTCACTTCCACAAATATGCGAGTCTTTAAGCCAACCTCAGATAATTCACTTGCATTGCTTCAAGCAGGTGGGATGGGTGGGCTTGCAACAACTGGTGGAGTGGTGGCTGGCTTGATTCCTGTGCCATTGGAACGTGCCCAATGTGATAAGATGGGGGGGATCCATTATATTTCTTGTACAGAGATAGGCCAGAGAACGAGTCAGTTGGGAATGACTTTGTCTGTGTGTGATACGCAGGTGCAGAGCCCAGGGAGTCAATAACAAACAGCATGGGGGGATGAAAAATGAAAGGAGAGAGCCTTTCTCACTCCCTTCTTACTCATCAAATTTGACTTGATCCGAACCTGACAGGAATGATGCAATAGGGCAGGGGGTTGAAAATATATGTATATTCTTGCTGTGCTTCACTATGAAAAGCTGAAAGTGGGGGGTAATACAACCGAAGTTGGAACTCAGAAGCCTGACACACCTTGTGAGAAGATGAACCGAACCAATATTCTCTTTCAGAGAAGCATGTGCTGCAAGTCAGTTGGTGACGTGGACGGTCATATTCTGGTGAGACCCCTACATCAATGGATTTCTTCCTCATGGTTCCAGTACTGACAGATGCTGCTCCCTATTTCGTCAGCACATAAACGTTGAAGTGCTGCGTTGAGCTGCGAATGTTACGCTTCGACCTGAAGCGAACAAGTAACGCTGGACCGGCAGGTCAAGTTGCGTGTTCCTGGATCCTAAAGAGGTATCCCCAAATGGCTACGGCAGCGACGACTCTTGAGTCGCTGAGGCTTCCAATCACCGTCTATGGGCAAAGGCGCGTGATGAATCTAAGTCGACCCAGAAAGGGAAGACTTCTCAGAAGGGCTGAGATCCGAGGAGATGTGGAGGTCGAACGAAG
>QGOI01000878.1:0-67048 GCA_003313885.1 Boletus sp. MG55 | reverse complement strand
ATAAAATGAGCGGAAAAGTCTCTTCTGGGACCATAGCTCGCTGCGCCGGAAAACATGAATGAGCGCTGATTAGTATACCTGGATTGCAATAAAGCATATCCTTGTAAATGGTTACCCAAGCGCCACACTCCCCACACGGATGAATGTCCCCAATGATTTACTTACAACGCGGCACTTTCCGCGACCAAACTGAGATCACTCGCTTAGAACTGGATGGTGACAGTCGTGGGTGATCCACATGACTTGTAGAGCTGGACTTGTTATTATGACTTTTGGAGCCTACCAGCTACTGCAGCGGTTGATGGCCCATCGCTATGATACAAATGGGTGTTCTGATTATGTAACACGTAGAGTTGTGTGTGTCTTGAAGACGAAAGTGCTCGAAAGTTTCCTCTCCGACGTTCGCATTGTCGCTCTCGCCTTTTGGGCCGTGCGGCACTGTCTTGATCGGTCTTGCTGGAATTTCTCGGGTCGGCCACAATGACAACTCCCATCCGCAAGAAGCGTAATTTCAAGGCTCTCCAGCTCGATGTTACCCAGTCAGCCAAACCGAAAGAGCCTGAGCCGATCCCCACACGCGCAGCACCAGCGACGACAGGGGTAGCAAAGGGGAAGAAACGGCCACCACCCATGACTTTAAATGCCCCAAAGCTCGGTCAGTCACCCGTGACGAACGATGTTGATGGCAACCTGCTCGCAGTCGGTGTCGGTCTTCCTTCTGCACCTGTGTCAGGTACAACATCTGCACCTCGGAACACGTATCATACGACCCTTTCAAATACGCTTGCAAACTTGGACATGAATGCGGAGACGCGCTATGACCTTCGGAACGAGGATCTCAAGGACCTTCAGGAACTTGGACAGGGTAACGGCGGAAGTGTCAAAAAGGTCGAGCACGTTCCTACCAAGACCATCATGGCGAAGAAGGTGAGCTACTGACACTCCTCCGCCTGAATTTGCTGACATCCTGTCATAGATCGTCCTCATTGATGCCAAACCATCTGTGCGCAAACAAATTTTGCGCGAGTTGCACATCATGCATGACTGCAATTCCCCGTATATCATTTCGTTCTATGGCGCGTTCTTGTCCGACCCAAACATCTGCATATGCATGGAGTACATGGACAAGGGGTCTCTTGACGGTATCTATAAGAAGATTGGGGCCATTGATATCGAAGTTGTCGGGCACGTTGCATTGGCTGTGTTAGAGGGTTTGACATACCTCTACGATGTGCATCGCATCATTCATCGCGGTATGGATGCCGATTCCTTCGCGATCATCTGCGCTAATGCACATACGCTAGACATCAAACCATCGAATATCCTTTGTAACTCCCATGGCCAAATCAAAATATGCGACTTTGGTGTATCGGGCGAACTCATCAACTCCATTGCGGATACCTTTGTTGGAACGTCGACCTACATGAGCGTATGTCCCCCATTGCCCAAGATCGCACCACCCTCATGATATTGCATAGCCCGAGCGTATACAAGGTGCCCAATATACCGTCAAATCGGACGTCTGGTCGCTTGGAGTCTCGTTAATTGAGCTAGCACTGGGCCGCTTCCCCTTCTCCGAGTCTGATCCTGATGATTCTGATCTCTCGGACTTGGAAGGAACCCTTTCCCCGAGTACCATGACTTTGCCACCCGTCAGGATGGACAAGGATAAGAATACGAAGAAGGATCGAAGAAAATCCAAAGGTGTTAGCCTACAAGGAGGCGGCATGATGATGAGTATCCTCGAGCTACTCCAACACATCGTGAACGAGCCTGCTCCTCGGCTAACTCCCGAAGGACGATTCCCCAAAGAAGCAGAAGATTTTGTGGACAGCTGTTTGTTCAAAGACCCTGATGCTCGAAAGACTCCCAAGGAGTTACTGGTACGTTTCGAGATCCCAGAAACATCGATCATGCTGACGACGATCCTGATAGAAACATCAATGGATAGCGCAGGCGCGGGCGTCGAATTTTGATCTTGAGACATGGGCGAGCACGTTTTGAGCTGGCTTCTCACTGCTTGCATCGTATGTCCTCGTCGGGCTTCTTTCTTTCTTCAGATCATACCAGCTGTCATTTGCTACTTCCTCGCACATCATTATCTCAGTTTGTTCATGTTCATGTATTATAGAAAAGGTCATACATTCATCAACCGGTGGATCAGCAGATCGAATCCCTCGCCTTCATCGGGTTACACCGATACTCCATCCACATAATGATCGCCGGGAAGGAGCGTGACTCGTACTAAAAGTCGGACGCTTGGAATCTTGAGTGAGGGGTAACAATTCGCGTAGTAGACAGGCGTCCCTTTACACGACAAGGTACAAAAGTTCCCCGCTAACGTTCCATTACTATTATTCTTACGACTCGTAGCAGCACCAGTATTCGACCGACCGTTGACCGTCCAGCGTACAGGACCGGCGGGTCTCGAAATGAGGAGCGTCTGGAGGACACTGATTGCCGCATCCAGCCCAGATCCCATTGCACCACTCCGCCCGCGCGTTCGCGGTTGTAGCATCACCGGGTTCGGGCTCGCGCTTTGATATCACAGACGCGTCTGCGATGCGTGTACTGATGGCGATCAGGCACGACGCCAGAGTAAAGGTAGTCAAGGCGGTTACGCGGCGCATTGGAGGGGTGTTCACGAACTAAGTCGTTCGCTTTCGTCAGACTCTGCGTGAACAGCCCTTCACGATAGCATGACGCACCGTCAAGAGGACGCGATGGTGGAACCGTCAATCACTGATGCGGAGGTGAAACCGAATATCGCCGCAGCGTTGGGCTCACAAGGGTCAGGCCTTTTATGTCTGCAACGCTTAACCCATCTCGGAATTTCGTGTGAACGGAATGGAAGCGTGAAACGTACAAGTGCTCTCTTATTGTTTTCGAAACAAGGTTATACGGCCAGCTAGATCTATGGATGGCAAACCTAAACTTATAGTCCATGTGCTATTGAAACAACTGAGCTGTACTAGTAAATATCAAGTTTACTCTGCCCACTTTCGATGTCCAAAAAGGTCCTGCCAGTACAATAAGAATCGGGAGGCGAAAGAAAAGGTGTATACGATCCGCAGACATGTTCAGCATTCAATCAATAATGTTCCTGGTATTCAGGGGGTATTTCAAGAGGTCCTCCCATGAGCCTGACGCCTCCGTCAGACGCCCTCGCCGGGAGCGGTGGTAGTGGTCTTGGACGTTCGTCTCGAGAGCTTTCCTGCTGCCGAATGCTCGTATAAGATGGGGCATCTTCAGACAGTAGGGACAACGGGGTGGAGGTTGAGGGGGTATGATGAATTTGAGACATATCCGGGGGACCATCAGTATCGCCTTGAATAATCGTTTGAGTAAATATCTGAGGGATAATTCAGGGACTACGAAACTGACCTCGCGTCAAGTATTCCTCTGCAGTAGTACGTAGTCGCCGGCGCCGCATGTAGAAGACGAGTGCAGCAGTAGCCAGGATAAACGCGACTGTCCCAACGACGATACCTGCAACGACAGCACCAGTGCTAGTCGTCGTATTTGAATTTGAGGTTCCAGTTGGGGATGCCGTCTCATTCCCGGGATTGGGTGTCTGGGTGATGGTCAATGAAGTCGTGGGAGTGGCGCTTGTGGAGGATGTAGATGAGGAGGTACTAGTGCTAGTTGTAGTATTCGTGGCAAAATCTTCCGCAGAAGTGAGAACCAGTGAGACCTACCAAGCACAAACATTGTTCACTTACTGGGTGGATAGGCGAGGTAGTCGACCCAAAGCGTGTTGTTCGGTGCCGTTGCAGTTACGACCAGCTGGTGAAAATTCCCGGGTGCTAGCGATGGCAGCTGTGAATCCGATGTCCAAAAATTTTGGCGATATAATGTCGCCTGAGTGATCGGAGCAGTAACGGTCGTAGCAGGATTATTGTCCACTTGGTAAATGGCGATAGGCGGTCCCGATCCCCCTGTAGGACCATAAGTGCCAAAGACAGCTATGCTGGAAGCTGTAACACGACCGCATAGAAAATTAGCCCACCCCCCTTCCATGTCTGATGTATGCAAATGATACCATACCATTAAAGAAGCAAGTTGCCGTGTCCCCGGCGTCGAGGCCAGTCGTAGTTACGTCGTATTCCTGTGATACACCTCCATGCCATAGCGTAGCACCAGCCGGCCCACCGTATGTGATTCCTGGATCACGATCGTCAACGAGAACCCAACCACTGTCGGCCATCAGCGACGAGTTAAGCCACCTCGGTCGCAATGCAGATCTCGGAGACGGTACTCTTGGTCGCCGAACTTCTAGGGTTAGGGACTGGATCAAAATTTCATACCCTGGGTGGTAGCGGCAGCCTGAGGCAACTTCTCAGTTAGAGGTCCGCCAGCGCCAAGTTATTAAGGTTCGAATAGGTGTACAGCACTTACACACAGCCCTATCGCTTGACAGGTTTTGCAAGGCACATAGCTCAATTGATGAGAGTCAATGACGGCATAGTATGTAGTAGAGCAACATTTGCTTCTGAATCTGGATTAATTTTGAAGAAGGGTTAGTATTGGGTTAGCATTCCACTTAGAGAGGTGTCCCACCACACGTATGGCGAGGTAATTGTACAGGGGTTCGCCGACAACGACTACTAGTACCCTTACGACTCGTAGCAGCGCCAGTGTGCGACCGAACGTTCACCGTTCAGCGTACAAGACCGACGAGTCTCGAAATGAGGACCGGCCCGGATCCCATTGCACCACTCCGCGCGCGTATATCACCAGGTGCGGACTCTCGCTGTGATATCACAGACGCGTCTGTGATGCGTGTGCTTATGGCGATTACGCACAACGCCAGAGTAAAGGTAGTCAAGGCGCGGTAACCAGAACATTGGAGGGGTGTCACGAAGTAAATCATTAGCTTTTGTTAGACTCTGCGTGAATAGCGCTTCACGATAGCATGACGCACCGTCAAGAGGACGCAATGGTGTACCTGTCACTCTCTGGTGAGGTGAAGCTGAATATCACCGCAGTGTTGGGTTCACAAGGGTCAGGTATTTCAAGTTGATGTCTGCAGCGCTCAACCAATCTCGGAAATTCGTGTGAACAAATTGGAAGTGTGAAACGTAGAAACGCTCTCTTATTGTTTCAAGTTCGAGACACAAGGTTGTACGGCCAGCTGGATCTATGGCTGGCAAGCCTAAACTCACAGTTCATGTGCTATCCAAACAACTGAGCTGTAAATATCAAGCTTACTCTGCTCGAATCCCCCACTTTCGATATCCAAAAAAGTTCTGCACAATAAGAATCGGGGGATGAAAGAAGAGGAACACACGACTCGCAGACATGTTCAGCATTGAATCAATAATGCTCCTGGTATTCAGGGGGTATCTCCAGAGGTCCTCCCATGAGCCTGACGCCTCCGTCAGACGCGCTCGTCGGCACCTGTAGTAGTGGTCTCGGAAGTTCGTCTTGAGGGCCTTCCCACTGCGGAATGCTCGTATAAGGAGGGGCGTCTTCTTCGGGCGGTAGGGGAAACGGGGTGGGTGTTAAGGAGGTGTGATGAATTTGAGACATATCCAAGGAACCATCGACGTAGAAGGATTCACTTGCAGTAGCACGTGACCGCCGACGCCGCATGTAGACGAGTGCAGCAATAGCCAGGATGAACGCAACTGTCCCAACAACAATGCTCGCGATGATAGCATCAGTGTTGGTGGTCGTGTTCGGGGTTCCAGCTGGGGGTGTCGTCTGGCTCCCAGGAGTAGATGAGGAGGTAATAGTGATAATTTGAGTGATAATTTGAGTGGTAACGTACGATGTAGGGGTCGGGTCACTTGTGGAGGAAACGTCGGAGGTACTAACGTAAGATGTAAGGGTCGGGCCACTTGTGGAGGAAGTGTCGGGAATGCTGACGGGTCCGGGGCCAAGATATCCTTGAACGGTCGTGGGAGTAGCTTCCAGTGCGGCAGTAAGAACCGGTGAGACCTACTCTTAAAGCAGACATTGCTCACCTGTTGAGATCAATATGGCCGTTGTCGTTGTGGTTACCACCAACTTGTGAAAATTCCAGGGTGCTAGCGGTGACAGCTGTGAATCCGACGTCCAAAAATTTTGACGATAAACTGTTGCTTGAGTAATGAGAGCAGTAACTGTCGTAGCAGGATCATCGTCCACTTGGTAAATGGCGATAGGCGGTTCCGATTCCCCCGTAGGACCATAGACAGCTATGCTTGAAGCTGGAACACAAGCCCAGAGAAAATTAGCCCCCCCCCTGCCATGCACAATGTATGCAAATGATATCATACCGGCGAAGAAGTAAGTCGTTGCATCCCCGGCGTCGAGGCCAGTCGTAGTTGCATAGTATTCCTGCGATACACCTCCCTGCGATAGCGTTGAGCCAGCCGGCCCACCGTACGCGATTCCTGGGTCACAGTCGTCAACGAGAACACAACCGTTGTCAGCCATCAGGAACGAAGTTCTAAGCCACTTTGGCCACAGTTGACATAGAACTCGGAGGGATGGTACTCTCTGTCGTCAAACTTCTGGGATCAAGGACTGATCCAGATTTTCATCCTTTGAGTGGTGGGGAATAGGGCCGCGTTGATATGGGGCCGGCAGGCAGCCTTCTCAATTAGAGATCTGGCACTCACAGCCGCCGCTCGGGCATGTGCATGAGCCTGGAGATCAAGAAGTTGATGCGACGGCATAGTACATAGCACTATGTAATAGAGCTCCAGTGATCTTGCAGTGGTGGTGATGTTTGATTTTGGTAACAGCGTGACTTTTTCGCAGGCTGTGCGGCAGGTCCAGTGGTTCCTCAGCTGGACACCATTTGACGTACCCGACGTCCTCTCCCTCACAGCAAGGTGGAAAAATAGTGTCGTTGGCAAGCATAGAAAAAAAGACTACTATGTACTCGGTAATAATGCTAATTGGTAAAGGTATTTGTCCAAACGGGAACATCAAATGGTCGCCAAGTTGTGAATAACCCTGAATCATGATCATATCAGACATAAATAGCGTAAGTTAGCTGTTCTTCACAGGCATCAAGATCTGTACTCGGAGTCCGTTGGAGATTTGTCCGGAAGCAATGATCAAACGTAGACCACGTCATTATCGTAAACTGCTCGTGGTTTGTACTTGATCGATTTGTAATCCATTCTTTCCTTCACGGTGTGGTGAAACATCGGTTTCTGAAGAGGTATAAACCGGCCCTTGCCCAAGTTAATACTGGTGTTCATTCCCAGGTCGTCAAACAAGTTCAATGGAACGATATCCAAACGGCGCTTACCTCCACTGGCTGTGCCACGCCCCGTTAGCGTCCTGCCAAGCATTGTCGACAGGCAGGATTTCCAGTGTCCACCATAATTTGTTTATATTCAACTCATCGTATAACGGTGCCATGGCGTCTGAACGCTCAGCGTAGTGGTACGGAGTCGGAGTAGGCTGGTTTGGTTTGTTTGGCAAATCTTGTACAGCAGAACAACCGGCATCTACAGCTTCCCGTGTAGTTTCGACGTCAGTGGAAACGGGAGTAACGCCATTGATATTGGGATCTGACAGTTTCTGTCTATAGATGGCTGGTGGCTGAGGGGAAAGTGTGAAGCCGATGCGTGCGAGCTCGTTGCTGTCAAAGAGGATTCCACATTGCGACTGTATGACATGTTCCACCATCCAATGCAACGTGATCTGTGCAAGAGACACGTTAACATCATCCTTAACATTTCCCCCACCAATGTCTGAAAGGACGTTAAGCAATTCGTGAAAGCGAGCTCGTAGCACTCGAAACTGACCACTATGACATCCCGAAAACCATACCTCCATCACATCCACAGGGGATGATTCTTCGGCGACAAATCTTGTCGTGGACTGCGCGCCGTTCGAGGCTGGTTGATCATCAGGCCCGTTCCGTCGAGTACCATCGGCGAAAGTTCCATAGCCCACTTTTTGGTACCGTTGATCCTTTGGTTTCTTTCTCTTGAACAATCGCTTCAAGGTTGACTTGACGGCATCAGATTTCCGAGTTATTACATTTTCCAGCTCGGCCACTTCATCAGGTTCATCATCTTGTGGCGGCCAATGGTACAGATTTGGCCGGAATCTGGCACGATGCTAGGTGGGGAAGGTCAGCGAGGTTCCACCTACAGTCTTGAGTGGGCCATACTTCATCAAGAGAAAGCGCGTGCCGGAACACCCTGATGGCAGTGTTGGAGGTCGTGAAGGGTAATGCACGACTGACAAGCACCCCAGTACTCTGTACGGTATCCCTGATGGGAAGTAAGAAACAAAGAATTGCCTGCAATCTTGACGATGCCTACCATACGCCTAAGAAATCGATCTTGACATTCTGTGAGAAGGTCTGCTTGAATCCAGCAGCGAGATTGTCCCCCTCTTTGTCAGTCCGTGTGTATGCTTTGTAAGCAAAATCGACTTGTTGTACGTTGCCCATCAACAATAGTCCAACCTTCACGACGTTGATTAAACTTCGCGGGTGTCATTCCTGGCTGTACGTTACCTTGTCCAGCATTCCAGCCAATGCGCGAGCAGTGTATGCACCACGAGAGAAGCCTGATTTTGGATTAGCAGCGAACTTAATCGAGGTAGTGCATTACCTACCGAATAAGCAAATTTTGTCTCCGGAACGATAGTTATCCATGAGAAACTTGTAACCACCCATTACATGTGCATCCAGATACCTGTGTATCATCCATCGTATATTCTTATGGATCATGGGTGCACGTACCAAGCGACTGCTTCGTCTAGGAGCGATGCCAGCCGTGCCCATAACGGCGAGACAACTCCGGGTGCAAAGTATGTGCCGATCCCTGGCTGGATATCACTAGAGTCGAACTCCGGGAGCCCAAACGGCGAAACTAGCAAACGTACTTGATAATAAGCCACTTGTTGGTGCGGACAGTCTTTGCGGAGGAGGCCAAAGAATTTAACCACATTGGTATTCTGTCTCTGTTGAATTATCCCGTATGAACCATATTCATGAAACGACATACCATAGAGCCATACTGTCCATTAGTACCATCGAAGCAAAGGACAATGATACGAGGTGGGCGAAAAGAGTCCTTAGACACGTCGCTCGACCTCGGATCTGACATGGTGCTCTGCAGACTGCGGGGTCAAGGAGGAATTTTTAAGCGAGAGAGCTCTGGGGATGACAGTCACAATCTAAATAGGCCCAGCAAGGAGGCTTTTTGTGGCATGCCTGACAGCAAAATGATCAATCTGAGATTCGGCTGATCTCTGGCGGGCAGCTGGATAGACACCTCGGTTCGTTCCTACTCGAATTCACGCCGTGGTGCCTAGGCTGTTCGAGTGGGAGTAGGTACGAGCTGTTCCGGAGAGATGCTGTCAATGTCGTGAGGAGTCGCTGCCATGCCAGTGGTCGTGGGTTGAGCCGATTTAGTCCCCTGTGACCTTTTGCTCGGCTGCGAGCGTTGAGTCCTTTTTCAGGAACATCATTACAATTTCTCCAACGTATTAGCCGTAAATAGTAGGAGGATCCATGGCGCTCATTGTTATTACTAAGTACACAGGAAACTCTAAATTAGCACGAAAAACAGGTTGTGGCTGTCAAACTTGAACCGCTTTGCTGTCGAACAAGCTAGCACAGGTAAATCATTTTTAACTCTTCAACCAGTGTTTGGTGGCGATAAGCAAGTCGGATGTCTGGCACGTTCGTCTATGAATATCATTTTTCGGTCAGCCAATATATTGCCGACACGTTCCCATCATCATCACACCTTGTGAATGTCGTTCCCGGCAGCTCCTGCAAGGTACCATTCTTGACCTAGCCAATGGCGTTTGACTTCCATCTCGAAGCCGCTCTGTACAACGGAGTTACGGGCCAGTTCGGCAAGTGAGCTTTGGGGGAGCTTGTATATCTATAGTCCATTTTGTAACATGAGAATCCGTTTTTAGAAGCTGTGCAAATCTCACATGAGCAGCTACACTATATTCCTCTAGCAAAGGCTCCTGTGGTCATAGTAGCATGCATCGGTTTTAAGTCAACAGACTTAACGGCGCCATACCTTGGTAAAATGAAATTGAAGAGGATCATCGGTACTCAAGCTTACGTTTAACCCGGTCTTGAAGAAATCCGGCAGTGGGTTCCGCTCATACATGAGAAATAATGCGTTGTTACTCAAAGGACTCATCGCGAGACCGATCTGTCTCAGATAGAAAAGATATTGTAATGCCGGAACCTTGCGAAGAAGTATACCGTGAGAAATCGAGTGAGAAGTGAGGAAAGTAGCTGTGAGATGGTCCGTGTCGCCCGCTTCTCCAGCATGGGGTCGGAGGACGAACGTGTCTGTCGTGTCGTGAGAAGTCGGCAAAAGTGGAATCATCCCCAATGGGCTAACGTACTGAAGCCCCGTGCCTGCCGCCAGTGGTTGAGGCTAGCCATGTTGGCATACATGTAATAAATCCTAATACAAGACTGATTGGAGACGAACAGGAAAAGACCCTGTAGGTCAGACTTACCAGTACGAGAAGGGCGGATTCTGTGTGGTGTCCCACAGACGAGGATACGGGAACTTGCGATGGATTCGGCGTTCCGCCTTTGACTCGTCGTCCACACTATCAAAGCCGACAACGCGCTGGAGGAAAACGTGAAGTTCTGGATGCGATGTGGGATCTTTGGTAACCTCGAATAATGGGCGGAATATATCTGAACAAAGTTTAAGCTTGGGACATGAGACTATGGGATCAGCAACCTACTAATCACAACGTCCTCGAAAGTTCTAACCACACCATTTTCTTTGTAAACATTGTACAGCCGCGGGACTTGGATGAGCCAGCGAACGTTGTGGGAGAATAACTTGTTGTTGATCACCCATTTGGCTAACTTGTCCCATTCGTCTACCGACCTCCCGTATACGCTCACTCGCCATTCACAATTCTGTTGAAGTATTAAGTTTAATCAAAGAGTACGGCGCTAGCGTGCTTACCTGGTACTTGCTTTGTTCTAAGTCGGTCATCACCTCTGTAAAATGATCAGTGATCTAATTGCCATATCCTGCAGGAATGGCACCTCGAGTCAGTTCAGCAAAGTAGCGCCCATCAATACGGTTATCGATCTTCAGAAATATCTCCCGAAGCCTAGATTCTCCGATGGGGTTGTATTTAAGGTTGAATTTATCAAACCGGTGGAATGAGTCTTGGTGGGCGTGCATGTCGAGCGTGTCAATGGAAAGATCGTAGGCACTCAGTTTAAGGGACTGGAAAACTTGCTCGAGCGTCAGATCGGTCCCATCACGAAATATGACGATATCCTGAAGGGGCGAAACGTTAGGCCCACAATGCAGCGGGTACAAAAGAGGCACACATGGGGATTACGTTTCATCTTTGCCTTGATAAATCGTAACAGATGTTTCTGGTTCATGCAACTAGCCAGGTGTACGTGGGTATCCACTTTACGTGCGTTGTAGAAATCCCTAGACACCTGCTGTCAATGATACTACATAATTTTATAACTCACTCTGACCTACCTGTGAGGGACGCTCTGAAACCGGGAGATTACTATGATAGTATCTGTAAATAGTATTCACTCACTTTCATGGCTGCCAACTCTTGGGATTCATTGAGTAAGCTGTACATTTCGAATTTACTTGATAGATATTTGAGTCTCCGATACGCTATGCTTTTGGCCGGACCATCCGATATGACCCCAAGAACATGGTCGAGATCCACAAAATATTCCCTAATGGATGGAATATCAAATAACGGTTTCTCGTCTGGGGTTCGTGATGTGTTGTCAACTACACCGGTATGCAAGGATCCTCATACATACCTGTCGCGGTAGAATACACCTGATATACGCCCTTGTCATCAATCCTGAATTCCCATGGATGCGAGTCCGGAATCTGGCAGGTTGAAAAATCAAATTTCTCGTTTTCTGTAGTAACACGACCGTCGGCGGCTGGAACGTCGTTCTTTGCGTCGAAATGCCAATGCGGAGGCGGAGGCTTAGGGTATATTTTCCACGCCTTGTATGGGCACTCAGTGACCCTGGCGTTGGCGATATCGACATCGGGCTTTATACTGGATACCCCTGCAAAGCCCTCGGCTATACCATTGAAGTGACCGTCATGGTCCCTAGGGTTGTCGCCGAGTCTCTGAAGGGATTTGGTTATATATTTGTCGCGTAGTTCGAGGCAGTGTTGAAACAGCTTAAAAGTACGTGCCACCTCAGGGGTGATGGAGGGTTGCGCTAAAATATTATATCTCAGTTGAGTCTCGCATTCAGGCCTACGCAGAAATCCGCACGTTGCACTTGCGGCTCCGTGGGCGCTTTGTCTTCTTCGAGGATAGGATGGGTCTGTTGTTCATCGGTTTGCAAGGTGTCGCGGACCGCGAAGGTCCCTGCAACTGATGAAGGGCCGCCATCGGATATGACGGCGGAGACGTCAGATGTGCGGCGATGGGCCAACATCTTCTCTTCAATCTGGATGTGTTTTCTAGCTCTGATTTGACGTTACTAGCGATGACATACTTGCTGAAGAATCTTTTCGTCGTTGTACCCGTAAAAACCGTCTCTAGACTGGGGGATCACGAGTCCACATTTGGGCTCGACATCATCGGGAGAATTTGGGGTCCGTGGAGAGATTTCAGGCGTATCGCTGGTGGCAGGCTGTAATGTACTGTCAGCCATGATAACGGTGTTAGTCTGGCCGACGATACTATGACTCCGCCCGGTGGAACACGAAACGATGATAAGTATGATGATGTGTATTTGGCCCCCGCTGGAAGCTTAATGTCAAATTGATCTACGTAATACTGACAAGTATCTCGCGCCATATAAAGTAATCAAAGTAGATAAGGCAATCCATGCAGCACAAAACGCTCAGAAGCGCGAGATAGATATCCAATGTTCACGAAATGGAATGAGCGTATCTACCGTATGCAAGGCGTCCATGCCTTTCTGCGAGCAGTGACTCACTTGGCCAGGTCAGATCACGTGGAGGGCGACAGAAATTATATAATATTGGCTTTACATAATAAAATAATAATAATTTACTGATAATAAGGTTATCAGGGGAAGCTATATGATCCTCAAAGGATCGAGCTCTTCTTTTACGTCCATCGAGCTCACTGTTGGCAACGAAGAGCCGACGTGTAGACAAACCTTCGACGACGTGCGACGCGATCCACACGATGGGCAACACTACCTCGAACACTAATCACAACCGACCATCACCAGTTCCGACCAGGCGAATCGATTCGCCGAGTGGCAGACAGCCCCAGTCCCATTCGCCCTCTCCGAACCCCAATCAACCCCACCGTTCCTTGCGCACCAAGAAAAAATCCCTCGAGCTGCCAGACCTTGCGCTTCTATCTCTGACTCCTGCACACTCCCACCAAAATTCCGCCAATTCATCTCCCTTATCGTCCTACCGTCGGCCACCGAGGACTACTTCCCCGATCCCGATCCCGATTCCAGTTTCCAACAATGGCACCATGAACAATGCCTCAAATACGGGCACTTCCCCTCGTGGAAGGCAACCAAATGTAAAGGTCAATCTTGTACGGGAGACCGATACGTCCAACTTCTCCTCGGATTTGCTCCTCGAGCAGCCACCGTCTACTCATATTCCGGTCCCTCACCATCAGCATCATCCCCGTAATCGCGGTAGCCCTTATTTCCGAGGCGCTCCTCTCCAGTACAACTCTACACATTCATTTGCTTCACGCCAGGCTGCTGTGCAACCTCGCATGCAAGAGCTCTATGCGGAGAGCCAGATCGAAGTATCCGCGCATCCCGATCGACAAGAGTTCATCCAGGAGACAGTTCATTCGACGATCCCCCTCGCGCTACACAAAGCTGAGGAAGAACTTGCGGCTGCTACGACCAACAGTCTTGCTGAGCTTGGACAGCCTGCCTCCAATCATCCTTCGGATGAGCCAAGGGAACCTATGAACGTTAAAATAACATGGCGTGGGGGCGGGAAATCCGTTGTCCTTGCCCGTGCAGGTGACGACAATTGGAAGGGCCGTCAACAAATGGAATCAGAGTGCGTCCACCTTGATCGATCTGCTCGTCCGTCTGACTCGCATCGTAGTAACCCCCCTGCGGACTCATCGTGGTCTGTTTGGGTATCGCTCATGCCCGGAACGCACCATATCCGATTCATTGTCGATGAACAGTGGCGCTTGGCCGACGACCTTCCGACAGCTGTAGATGACGAAGGGAGCTTGGCAAATTATGTTGCAGTCCCGATCTCTGGTTTGACTCCGCCTCATAAGAACTCTGTTTCTATTCCACCTCCGAAGCAGTCCGCTCATCCAGTTCATTCGTTCTGGTCAACTACAACCTCTACTCAAGGGTCCACGATCGATGTACCGTCCTCTTCAGATGCCACGAAATCATCGTCCAAGTGGACAGATGAAATACCTGCCGAACTTGTTGCTGCTGCCCGTGAGGAAGAAGCTTACCTTGCTTACACGGCTGCTGCAGAATATGATCAGTCGGGCTATGCCAACACCCATCAACATGTTCCTGCGCCGAATATCCCTCCAGCTCCTGTTCTACCTAGGCATTTGGATAAACTCATTCTGAACGTTAAAGCCGGACAACCCCCACCATCCAGGGGCCGCGAGCGGGAGCGGGAGAAGGAGCGGGAAAAAGAACGAGAACGCGAGCATAGGCGGAAGCAGGGACGATCCCTACTTGGCATGACTAGTACGCTTGCACGGGACATCTATAGGGAAGATAAAGCCGGGGAGGACGAGCACCCTCCCATCCCAATCACCACTGCGAGCGGGACAGATGTTACCCACCTCGCAAGTTTATCACAAGCGCACACTCGTCTTGGGCTGGATGGACCGGGATTATCAGATGACGCCAGCGTGTTACCCGTGCCGTCCCATGTCGTCCTTCATCACTTGAGTACAAGTGCGATTCGTAATGGTGTACTCGCTGTCGGGAACACGATGCGTTATCGACAGAAGGTATTTATTTATACGGGTCTCTGCGAACGGCACGATTGCTCATGGATGTTTTAGTATCTCACCACGATTTACTATAAACCTACATGAGTCGCACGACTGTGATCGGCATGGCAATACGCAGGACGTCGTTAGAAGCCACGTTTCGGGAGACTGTTACAACCAAGCCATTCATCTGCTTATTTATCCGTGCAATTACTTAGTTGGTCGTTTCTTGGGATATTGCCTCTAGATTCTCCCTGATACAACCATGACTACTTATATGCTCATGGCACTCACAATGCAGGCACATGGTGGCTGCATGTATGCATGTCCGTTTGTTCATCTCCTGGTGTAGATTCTTTCCCTTTCTGCTTCTTCCTATATGTTGCTCCATGATCATGGTAATTGTACTCATCGACATCCTTAGATTACTCGCTGCCTAGCCAAAATGTATCCTATAAATGTATGATTCTATGAAGTACACACCATTCGATTATGGATGAGATCTAAGAATAGATGACGTCGAAAAAAAAAAGATAAATTTCAAAAACCAATAGCCCACCGCGAGGGTCGAACTCGCAGCCTTCAGATCACCGCAGGAATCATTCCCGCCTTAAAAGTCTGACGCTCTGGCCAATTGAGCTAGGCGGGCCTATGATACATTGCGCATACGGAGACCTATGGGTCATTGACGCGTTCAAGACCAAATCCGCGGCCTCCAGTGGAAAATGGAAGACCTCGATGACGGTCATGACGCACAACATTTCTTGCCCTTATCCCAAAGACCCACTGGTCCCCGAACACGCGTTGTAACACCACGGTGTCCTCTGCATCCCAGATATCTGTCTGCAAATGTACCGATCGGATCGGGTGATGCTGACACGCAAACGGCGTTCGAGGTCAGTACTTTCGCGGCGATAAGGCGTTCCATCCGCATACGAGCCCAACGTCAGGCTGAAGCACTCCAATTCATTACCGCCCATCACCTCGCCGCGAACAATCATCCCACCCGTAATGGAGCCAAATACGTTGTTGATACCAGCTTTGACAAGGTATCGTGTGCATACCGGCAGGATGTCAATTCCTTGGTCAATCACAGGCGGTGGGCAAACTGGCTAGTGGAGAACCTACACGTGTGCTCGATCTGGGATGCGGGTGCGGCATTCCTGTAGTGTGGACGCTGGGACATGCAAGACACTACGTAATTAGAGCTGGCATCAGCGCCATGCAGATCAAACGAACAAAAGAGCTCGTTCCCGAGGGGCGGATCTTCGAAGCAGACATCACCAGGCTCGTGACGGGGTCTGTTGAAGGATAGGTGCAAAATGCAATCCTGAACAGTGTCCCGTTCGACGCTGTGATAGCATTTTACGTGCTAATCCACGTGCCCGCCGAAGAACAAGTTGCGTTCATCCAACATCTCGGAGATTGGGTGAAGGCTGACAGGTATTGCATGATGACGGTCGGTATAACAACATGGACGGGAGAGGAGAAAGGGTGGCTGGGGAGTTCGGATACCCGGATGTGGTGGGTCACAGACTTCTTCAATGGAAACTATAGGAAGTGGGTTGAAAATGGAGGGTTCGAAATAATCAGGGACGAACATGTGCCCGATGTAGATGAAAAGTTTGAAGGAAACCAGTTTCTGCTCCGGAAGAAGTGTATGTAAACAATTCCCCAGCAACGCGAATTCCTCGTGCCCAAGCCTGAACAAAGTATTGTAACATGCACCTTCCTGACAGCCCACCATATCTTGGGACCAATCATCACATACAAGAGGCATAAAACTTAACTTGCATCGCATGGAAATTAAGTCATGAAAGTTGATTCGCGGTGAGTAAAAGTGCATTAGGAATTCAGTTGTGGTCAACGAGGGTACGGCCCTGCTTGCTGTGCCATTCATAGGCGGGAACTACATGCCTGCCGTGCATACATAAGTCACCCTGCGTCGCATGAGCAACGGGGTCCTCGTGGTCAGTGCAACCACGAAGCGAAAAATGTCAATACTGGTGAGGAGTCGATGTACTACAATTTCAAGGGTACGTAGCTCACTTGTGAGTTTCTGATCCAGGAACTGTTTCGAAGGTTCGTTGCTTTAGCCATGGAATTTGTAACGCAACGCAGGACATGGAAAGAACCGGGGAAAAGACGCAATCACAGCGACCCCCAGTACACAGAATTTCCGAGATCATGGTCAACACGAGCAGAGAGAGAGCTGCAGGAGATGGACTACGTGTTCAGGGTCAACCGGAGACACCTGCCAGTGGGAGAAACGCAGTTACAAAGGGCGCAGATACCATTTCACTTGCAAACCCCACCTAAGGTAAGAGTAACAGCGGTCTAAGGAACCGACCTAGACTTACGTGAGTTTGGGAGCAGTATCAACTGTATCAGCATGAGGAAGCGAGTATGCAGCGCACGTCCAGAAGACGGGTCATGATCGTCACCAATCCCGACCCTACCGACGACAGCGAAGGAGAGTTCGACATGAAGATTCGGAAGTGATTTGTGAGGTGATATCGACGCTGTTCGTGCGCATTTGTATGACACGAGCGTTGACAATTCTCGCTACTAGTCAAACGCGTGCCTGACCGTCACTTGTCTACTCGTTGAATTTCGTCGCGTTTATCGTGTCCGTTGAGGTACCGGAGATTTGGCTGGCAGAGGTGATACCCCTGTCGACGGCGAGACGGGCGGTCGGGTGGTGGACATGCTTTTGGAAACTCGCGTGATTAGTAGCCCACAAGTTGCCTACAGGTTCGAATGTCGATGGAAGTAACTTGGCTTTCCGGCCCGCTCCGTTCAAGTTCACACCACCGCGGGCGCCAACGGTCACGTCATTGAAATTTGTTCGAGCGACCACACCGTCGTCCACAGCATTATTTATCTTCTCGTCCCCCCCGACATGTCTAGAGCTGCCTACCGCTTCTTCTCGTCTTCCTTGCGTACCTCGACGCGGGCCAATTCAAGTACAGCAGTCCGCTCACCTCGCGCCGCGCTCACCCGGCGCATGATGAGCTCTGAGTCGCATCCCGGTCACGGAAGCACATCCAGCGACACACCATGGATGGTGCGTCTTGCCTCCAGTGTTCACAAAATGAAATTACTTAGCTTATTTCTGCGTAGATTGGGTCTGCCCTGATGTTCGGTCCTCTGGTAAGTTCCTTCAGTATATGTGCACGTTCTTTCTCCAGACCCAGCTGTCATATAGTTCCTGTACCTTGTGTCCCCGTCAGCGCGCAAGGGTTCTCATGTACATGATGACACAGACCACGGGCACAAAAGCCACCGTGTACGTGACAATTCGACTTGGATACCCGTATGACAAACTGACTACCATTTGTAGCATGAGCATGAGGACAACCATGTTGTACGTGGCATTCGTTCATTCATTGATTTGCTCGTGGTGGCGGAGCTTCTGTTTCTGTAGCAACATGTTGAATCTCACCGCGAGGAGGATGCTCATCCTATTGCTGATGATGAGGGCACTGAGGTTTCTGGACAGGAGGTCAAGGAATCGATAGAAAAGGCTTTTGTGGGTCATGGCGTTGTATTTGTCTCGCATGCTTCTTATTTTCTCAGGAAGCCGACTCTCCAAAAGACGCCCAGGAACGAGAAGAAGTGGTAGTGAAGGCAGAGACAACAGTTGCCGAGGATAATTCGGCTCCCGAAGCACATCCTGACAGCAGTGGGACGGTGTCATCAACCGACCCCCCTGCGATAACCAACGAAAAGGCCCAAAGCACCCCTGAGAGTGTGAGTACATCTGTCACTTCGTTTGGCGGGTAGAATGACCGAGTGATCAGCAGGAAGAGAGCAGGGAGCTCGCGGGCGAGTCGAAAGCTTAGGGAGGAGTTAGATTTGTGCAGGTCCATGAAAATATACAATTATCTATTGGATCATAGCATTAACCACCGTCTGAGGACGAGCTGAGAACTGAGATAAGAAATAGGGCTGAAATGAAATGTCATTCACTTATTGACAACGGTTATTGTCAATGACGGCTGGCAACAGATGGTCACGTGATTAGATAAAAGTGATTGTCAATGGTTTCCAGGCGGAAATGAAAGGGGGAGTATAAGACAATGGCGAGGGTCCTGGCAGCTGTCCGATTGACCTCTCCAAAGTCCATCCGAGTTTTGCTGCTTGAGGCGCAAAGCACACCGTCGCTCGTTTTGCCCACCACTCGCTTTAAATTGACTCGGATATGCTTGCCGTTTTTATACTCCTATCTTTGTTTTTCGCTGACCTCTGTCTATCCGGCCCGATCGGCTACAATGGCATCGCATCGAGGGCGATGATCTCCACAACACTAGCCAGAAGAGACTCAACTAAATATGTCGTCGCCCATTTCATGGTCGGAAACTCCTATCCGTACACTCAGCAAAGCTGGTTGTCAGATATTATTCTTGCCCACCAGAGCGGCATCGATGGTTTCGCGCTCAACGTAGGACGTGATTCTTGGCAACCTCAACAAGTCGCAAATGCGTGAGTGCCCAGGATACACTTTCAACTTAGACTTATGCTCGACCAGGTACCAGGCTGCACTCCAATCGGGGACGGGCTTTAAGCTCTTCTTGTCGTTTGACATGACGTGAGTCCTCCGCTGTTCAATGGGGTGTTGTCTTCATGTCTACCACTAGATCTCTCCCTTGTAGCAGCGTCGGTGACGCTGCTACGCTCCGAAATTATATCACGACATACGCCTCGCATCCCAACCAACTGATCCACAACGGTCGTGTTTTCGCCTCGGCTTTCTCTGGAGAATCCTGCAAGTTTGGTCAAGGTTCAGTCCAGTCAGGATGGTCAACGCAGTTTTTAAAACAGCTGTCTGGAAACGATGCTGTCTACTTTGTCCCCTCCTTTTTTGTGGCCACGTCTGCTTTTCAGAGTTTTAGTGCTGTGATCAATGGAATGTTCAGCGTAGGAGTGACCCACTGTCGTGCCGTCTATTATGCTCATACACATTTTTTTTCCGTTCTAGTGGAACTCCGGATGGCCCGTACAAGTCAAAGCAAGTTTATTGTCCAACTTTGATGCTACTACGCTTGATTCGCTTTCAACTGATGTTGGGACGACGACAGCCGATAAAGAGTTTGTCAATGCTCTGACTCCTATGGGCGGATTCTACATGGCTGCTGTATCCCCTTGGTTCTTCACGCACTATAGTCCACAGACTTACAACAAGAACGTGGGTTACCTATCACCAGCGACAGATCAGCTCTAACCCTAACTGTTTCTTAGTGGATTTACTTGAGCGATTACCATTTATACGCAAAGCGATGGGAATATCTGATCGGAATCCGCAGCCAAGTCGATATTGCTCAGATCGTCTCTTGGAATGATTATGGGGAATCTCATTACATTGGTCCTATCGAGGGTGCACAACCGAATAGTCAGGCGTGGGTGAACGGGTTTGATCATACTGGTGAGCTTGCCACGTTCTCTGATCTGTGGCACACCACCGACATACTTTACAAGGCTGGCTCAAAATGACATCGTACTACGCCACCGCGTTCAAGACGGGGACGTACCCAGCCATCTCCAAAGACCAAATTTTTATGTGGTCTCGTCCCCATCCAGCTCTCGCCACTGCCCCTGATCCGGTCGGTCGGCCTACCAATTATCAGATTGTGAGTGCCTTTCTTGGCGGCCATGCCACCTGGATCTGAGTTGTTTCTCGATCGTGATAGACTACAGACAAGATCTGGGTGGTTGTCCTCGCGACTTCTCCTGCAAGTGTCACGCTTTCAACGTCATCCACTGAGTCGCAGACGTTCCAGGTTCCGGCTGGGCCGACCAAGCTTTCACTTCCTATTAAAGCTGGCGGGTTCATGAGAGCAGTGCTACAAAGGAATGGTCAAACCGTTATTGACCTTCAGCCCCAGAATTTCACTTTCAACCCAACACCATCTTCATATAATTTCAATGCTTTGGTCGTTTCTTCACCCTAATATGGTGCTGGATGCACGGGAAGGTGGATCCTGTATTAGTACCTAGTAGTATCACATACTTCGAGTTAGATGGTCTCTGCTACTTCACATTCACTATTACTTATCGGATTTATATGGCTTACTGTAGCAGCAATAGAAAAGCTTTAACCATTAATACACATGGTACTTAGCGACTTAGGGGCCTAGGGCCCGGGAAGGCAATCTTACATATTGGCTTATGTAACGAGGGTTTTCATCATCTACACCTACCACGGGTTGCCGGCATCTGCCCACCTACAATGCTGGATACTCAACATAGATTGAGATGAAGCAAGTTCGAGAGAGGTATAACGCCAGGGCACGCCAGTCGTCTGCGGGATCACTCAGGAAGGGTAAACGACGTCAACATGCGCCTACTGCCTCAGCGGCAGAGACAGCAAATCCCAACGCAGAAATCCTCGCTCTGAAATCGCGAGAACAAAAAGAAAAAGAGAGGAAGGAGAGACTCGTCCAGGAGGTGAGTCGCAAGTATCGTGACGTCGCGTATCTTTCATTGGCGTAGCTTGCAGCACAATCGGAGAGCAAGGTGTCAAGTAAGAAGAGGAAGAGACTAGAAAAGTATATCGTAAGACAAAGCTCTTTTCTCAATCCGTTTTGTTGATGTGTCTTTCGACAGGACAAAAAACTCAGACAAGAGGAAAGATTGTTGATCTTCGAGAAACTGGCGTATGGACACCTTCGTGCTCTTTAATCATTCACTCAGTTGTACAGTCAGACTCAGGCGTCAATACCGACTTTAGAGTTGCAGTCTTCTTCCACGCTAGGGACAGGAAAGGCGGTCTCTCATCGCGAACGATTGGACAAAACTGAAGATATTGACGTTCGGCGTCTCTTGGATGGTCGAGCTAGCAAACGGAGACGGCGCAATAATGATTTTTCTGTGACGGGACACGCTGACACCGAGAACGAAGACGCCGAACTCGATGGGATGGGTTCTGATTCCGCTGCTAGCGCCGACTCGCCGAACGCTGCCACCCCTGACCAGGTCCAAGTTGTGGACGTGTCCGCCAGTCTAGCCGCGCCGGAGAAATCAATACACTCTGCTGTTGTTGCTGGTGGTGCCCTCAGACGAAACCCCGATGGTACTTGCATGACCCCTCGCGTCGTCAAAAGAAGGACGATTGGTCAAAAGGTCAGTTGGTCGATGATATGCAATTCGTGATCTCGTTATATTTCCCTAGGCAAGCTTTCGCCGGTGGTCAAAGCAATCTGCGCAGCCGGACCCCGACCCCGAATCTGAATCATCATTCGATAGCTCGGATTCCGCGAATGACACCGAAGAAGATGAATGCGCCGAGACCAATTTCCATTCGGGGTTGGCATCGGACAGTGAGTCGGGCGCGAGCAGGTTATCTCAGATCGAGACCAATACTACTTCTACGAAGCGCACAGGTTTCAAGGCATGGGCAATGAAACAGCTCTCTGCGGCCAAGGGTTATGTCGCCCCTATCGACGAACCACCCACTCCGGTGGAACCGATTCAAGATGCTACCGCGCAACCCCCTCCGAAAAAACGCAAAGCTTCGCATCCGCCTCATGGTGGCATGATGCGTGGTCCGCTTGGGGATGACCTAAAATTGCCCGCCACTGCACTGGCGGAGCATCTATCGAGGAAGCCACAAGAATCGTCTCCCTCGTCCTCCCCTGAAAAGAGAGCCAAGGCTGTTTCCGTCTTGCGACCGGCGGACGTCGAAGAGGCCCGATTGATGTTGCCCATCATAGCAGAGGAGCAACCCATTATGGAGTCTATTTTACTGCATCCCGTCGTGATCATATGCGGCGAGACTGGTAGCGGAAAAACTACCCAACTACCCCAGTTTCTTTATGAAGCGGGATTCGGGGATCCCGACGGAGGTATGTGGAGCCTAAGCTGAGCGGAGACGTGCTAACCTTTATCTTGTAGATAACACTGGCATGATCGGGGTGACACAACCTCGACGGGTTGCGGCGATTTCGATGGCCGCACGTGTTGCACATGAACTGTCTCTAACTTCCTCACGGGTCTCCTACCAAATCCGCTATGACGCGACCGTATCTCCCTCAACCACGATCAAGTTCATGACTGATGGTATTCTATTGCGCGAATTAGCCACCGATTTCTTACTATCCAAATACTCTGTTGTCATCATCGACGAAGCTCACGAGCGAAGCATGAATACGGACATACTCATCGGCGTACTTAGCCGTGTCTTAAAGTTGCGAGAGCAAATGTGGAAGGACAAAAAGGATGGTGTAAAACCCCTGCGCCTGGTCATAATGTCGGCCACCCTCCGAGTCAGCGACTTTGCAGAGAACAAGCTCCTCTTTCCCTTTTCCCCTCCAGTGATCAGCGTTTCTGCGCGCCAGCATCCGGTGACGATCCACTTCAACCGCCGAACATCCTCGGACTATGTCAAGGAAGCGATCAATAAGACTACCAAGATACATTCTCGCCTACCCCCAGGCGGCATCTTGATCTTCTTGACCGGTCAGAACGAAATATTGGGTGTCTGCAGGGCTCTGGAAGCAAAATTTAGCCATAAAGCTATCCAAACCCGACTACGTAAAAGGCGATTGGTGAATGCTTCTACCTTTTTTACGGACGAACCTTCAGACCCACCGAAAACAGTCGCTGCTGCGGAAGGTATGCCATCTCGATATCCGCTTGAAATTAATCATCGATAAGTTTAACAGTTGTCCTGGAGGCGGAGGATGTAGAATTGGGGATCAGAAGCCAAGATTTGGCATTAGATGTAGACGATGGTGTACCCGAAGAAGATCCAGAAGCTTTGGACAGCGTTGACGAGGATGCCACCGATGACATAGAGGAGAGCGACTGTGAGTCGGATCTTCATATTTACATCCGTGCTCATGAATGCATACTCCTCAGCTCCGATGCATGTCGTTCCACTATATTCTCTTCTGCCGAGTGATAAACAGATGCGGGTTTTCGATTCACCACCACCTGGACACCGTCTGGTCGTGGTATCAACGAATGTAGCTGAAACATCATTAACGATTCCTGGAATTCGATATGTTGTCGACTGTGGGCGAGCGAAGGAGGTGAGTTACTTCTTACGGCAAACATCATCCTTTCTGACAGAAATTATCAGCGCAGATACGATGCTACAAACCGTATACAAACCTTCCAGGTGAACTGGATATCGAAAGCATCCGCAGCGCAAAGAGCTGGCCGAGCTGGGCGGACAGGCCCTGGACATTGCTACAGGCTCTATTCATCCGCACTCTACGAACACTATTTTGAACCATTTTCACAACCCGAGATTCTCCGTACACCCATAGAAGGCGTAGTACTTCAAATGAAGAGCATGGGCATCGATACAGTGGTCAATTTCCCCTTCCCAACCCCTCCCGACACACAGGCTTTGAAGAAGGCGGAGACGGTACTGACTCACCTTGGTGCGGTGAGCAGTACACCACTTGCATCGTCGACAACCTCGGAAATGTCCATCGCTACGATCGGAGGCAGGATTACGGCGCTCGGGAAGTCGATGGGTTTGTTCCCTCTTGCTCCTCGATATTCTCGGATGCTAGTTGCCGGTCAACAACATGGTTGTTTGCCATACGTGATCGCCATTGTATCCATCATGACAGTGGGGGACCCTTTTTTGCACGAAGAAGGATTAGGCGAAGACAAGGATTCCAATGATGAGAACGATGATGAATTGGAGTACATCAAGAGCGAACGTGTCAAGACAAAGGAGGTCCGGAGAGCGCGTCGGAAGGCTTTCTTCGAGACACAACAGGTACCGTCGGTGTAATCCTTCACCCCGCGGCACTGACGCTGCGTTTCCTAGATCCACGCTTCCTTGGGAAGATCGACTAGTGATATCTTTCGAATACTTTCAGTCGTCGGTGCATACGAGTTTGCTGGGGGTAGTTTCCAGTTCTGCTCAGAACATTTCGTCCGACCCAAAGTACGACTCGCGGTCTTGGTTTCATGTCTCATCAACTGACGTGGCGTCCAGGCTATGGAAGAGATCCACAAGTTGAGAGCCCAAATTTGCAACATCGTGAGCGCAACCTTTCCTGGCGTTGAGACGGGTCTTGCACAATCCCTTAAACCACCCGATGAAACACAGGTTGGCTGCTTGAGCTGCTTTTATTTATCATTGCGCTAAACGACGCCTTAAGTTAAAGGTCCTCCGCCAGCTATTGGCTGCTGCGTTTATCGATCAGGTAGCCATTCGGAAAGATCTCGTGCAAAAAAAGTCGGCCACTGGAGTTCAGTACTCGACTGCCAAGGGTGTCCCTTACAGAGCGATGGGTGTCCAGGAAGACGTATTTATACATGCTTCGTCTGTCCTGGCACAAAAGTCTCCTCCGGATTATATTGTCTTCACCGAGATCGTTAGGACGACCAAACCATGGCTCAAAGGTGGGTGTCATCTCAAATCTAATTGGAATCTTGTCCAACAGCTCTGCAGGACTGACACTGATTAACTCGGCATGGCTTTCCACGCTCGGAAAGCCGACCCTATGCATTTTCACCAAACCCGCAAAAAACACCGCGGGCGTGCTGATGACGATACCGAAATTTGGACCGGATCAGTGGGAACTACCACCAATAAAAGCTTTGAATTCATAGTGACAATAAGAATATATTATATCCTGTGTGGAGCCAAACAATGTAGGGGTGATCTATGTAGATGTGCCGTGCGGAGAGAAGGGTGAATATGCTAAAAGATCTTGACTTGTGCAGAGTATGACATCTATGGTTTGGGTTTCTTCGGGATGAAGATACTACCCTTGTCCTTCTTGAGTCGCTTACGGGGTGGCATCGGTTTGTGCTCGTTAGTCGACGAAGACGCTTCCTCAACATATGGTCTCTTTGGCTTTGGTGCAGAATTGCCGCTCGGACCCACAGCGGTTTCGTCCGAGGTGGAGCCAATTAGATTAGAAGAGAGATTCTGTGACTGCGGTTTAGCACGAACGGATTCAGCCAAGCTCTGAGGGGTGACAAGGTCTGCCGGTTCTGGAGCCTTGGGAACAGGTCGCTGTTTGTTGGCCTTTGTTGGCGAAACAGGCCGGGATGACCGCACGGGGGTCGGCTCTGTGAAGTAAGACGCATCCGCCTGTATGCGATACAAGATCGTGAACGCTAGTTACTGTGGATGAGCGGGCAGCTTACGTCGGTCAGCATTGACCTGGTTCTGGCATTGTTCACAATTTCTTTCCAGTCTGCATTACTCCTCTCGAGCGTCGGAGCATTTCCCAAGATGAACAGGGAGGATTTCGCTCGGGTAAGAGCCACGTTCATTCGACGAACATCTAGTGGATGGAATTTCAGCTACGCTTTCGTTTAAACGCCAATGAACCATACCAGCTAAGAAGCCAACCGACTGTACGCCCGGGCCAGCGCGTACGCACGAAAGAATGATGATGTCTTTTTCTTGACCTTGGAAGCCGTCGACCGTATGAAAGTGTATCTTTCCACGAATATCCTCTCCAAACCTCCTTGCAAATGCCCGCTGAAGTTCGACCACTTGACCGCGATACATCGAGACAATGCCGACCCGGAAGTCGAAATCGATTGTTGAGAACTCTTTGCGTAACCTCGCGTAGAGTGCAACCGCTGCTTGGACTTCCAATACATTCTTCATCGAATGGCCGATGGTTCCTTCTTCCTGGCCGCGCGAGATATTGAAAAAGCGATAACAACCAAACTTTGGATGAGATTGCCAAGGTTGTTTGGTTTTGACGTCCATGTCGGGTCCGTCAAGCAGGCGACCTTGGTAGAACAAACGGCTAGGGAGCTGACTGATTTCTGGATGCATACGATACTGGATACTATTGGATCTTTGAGTGGGTCGTTCGGAAAGCTTCATACCAAACTCACCTTAACAGATGGACAGCTTCTGGGCGGTGTTTTTGCAAGCGAACAAAGAGGGACTGATTGTAGTTGAATTTAGATGCCTAAAATGATTTGTCAGGACGAAAGAAAGGTTATGGAAAGGAGACTCGTTACCTCTTGGGAGAGTACGGTCGGTGGGAGCTGCTGAGGGTCTACAAGAATAGGTTGTATTCCACATCGCACTATAGGGGTTATTGAACGCTTACCTCCAACCATGATACACTTTGGGGTACGAAACTTCAAAGGGATCAGCGAAGTCAATTCAACAGCTTGAGCGGCTTCATCAATGATGACCATCTCAAACTCTAACTGCTCGACCGACTCATGGCCGGATCCTGCAAGCGTAGCGCAAATCACGTCTGCCTCTTGCAGAACCTCGACGCGGAACCGCCTTCGCACAGCATCCAAAGTTCGGTTGTCAGATTTTTGTTTGTCCTTCAAACGATCGAACTGCTGGGTCAGGGCCATTCGGCGAGAATTCAACTTCTTGATCTCTTCTTCGATAGCGAGGGTCCTTGCAGTGTTGTTTTGCACCGCGGCTAGCTCCTCCAATTTTTGCTGTTTGGCACGTTTGACAGACTCGATCTCCTGCCGAAGCAGCGCTATTTGCTTTCCAGCGTCGTTAGAGGAATTTGGCATATTTTCGCCGTTCATCTTCTGCTCCACGAGGTAGTCCAGCGCGATATCCCGAGCACTGATGTCGATAGCCTTCTCGCTACCAATCCGGACTACCTTGATGGGGTTCCCGCGCTTCTCAGTACCTCGGTAACCCTCCTTCAGGCGACTGGCGACTTCATCAATGGCTGCATTACTTGGCGCACATAGAAGAACCTTCTGTACCGGCCCTTTGTCGGCTTGCGTGGAGTTCCGCCCTGCGTGTATAGCAGTCGTGGCTCGAGGCCGTCGTGACAAGAAAGCCTCGACCAACCCGCATATAGTCGATGTTTTTCCCGTTCCAGGAGGCCTTCAAAGTATATAAGCAGTCGAGCTATCGAAATAGGCAAATTCACCTACCCTTGAATCAATCCGAATCCTTCGACTCGTAATGAACTAAGAATAGCCCTTGCCTGAGGCTCGTTAACGCGGTAGGTTGACATTGCTTGGTCGATATCATGGTTATCCAGACGTGGCATTGCAGTGATGCGTGGTTGCATGATCGACTGAAAGGCATCGTAGAGAGGAAGAGCCATCAAAGCACCATATTCGCGATGCAATGTAGCCAAGCTGCAAAAATGTCAGCCTCAAGAACGTAGCCACTGAAAGAATAACTATACCTAAACACCTTCCTCAGGGTCCAGATGCTGTTGATTTGCAAACCAGGATCAATACCATTGGGTATGAAACATCGAAGAGTCATTTGTGCGCCAGTCTGGATAATTCGGAATGACTGTGTTTTAGCAAGGAGCGATTTTTTCCCAGCAGGATGTCTGAGCAGAACCACATCTGTTTCTGACAGACGCCAATCTTTCTGCAGAGCCTCGGATACAATAGCCTCGAGGTCAACGAAATCGTCTGTGAATTGCTTCGAACAAATCTTGCATTCGAACAACGCCTGATTTTCCTCCTTCGACTGAACGATTTGAGCCCAGCATTCGAGAAGCAGGAGCGGTTCGAATACACTGAGATATTGATGGTGGTCTACAAATTTGTCCGGGACATGAAGTAGCTTTGGCTTTGCTCCTTGTGAGGGAGGATCTGGGCCCTCGTGATCATAATCCCATGACAGCAGAGCACGATGAAGTCCAGAAATGTCTGGTTTGAGCCGCATTGCTCTCCTACGCGCATCGTCCCTTCGATGAAGTCGCTCCATCGTAGCGTTCTTGGCTTGATTTGTGACATCAAGGATTCTGACCTGACGCCTCTCAGCGGGTTTCCGCACTTTAGGGGACTTCTGAAATTTGGCAAGGGCGGCCAAACCTTTCGGCCCCCCAGCATCGGCGTCGGACTCGGAATCACTGGATGATGAATCCACTGCCTGTGGTACCTTGGGCGCATCATTGGGGACAGGAGGTGGATGACTGGGACCAGAAACGACAGCTGCCTGTGCCCTCTGGAAAGTTGGGAAAGCCGGTGTTTGGACCTTGGACTGGTCTACGAAGGAAGCTTTCGCAGGTTTCTGGGGAGCCAACGGCCTGAGCATTGTCTGCACCTCTTTGCGTACCGGTTTGGTGTCTTTGCGCGCAGGAGCTGAAATGCGACTACTGGCAGTCGTCACCGAAATGATCTCCACATCGTCATCATCGCTCTCGAATGTTGCTAGGGCATCTTCAAGTTTTGCTATACGAGTTGAGTCGAGTCGAGTTCTTGGAGCCCCTTGCGTCGTCTTCCGCGCGTCGTCCACGTGCTTGTTCAACTTCGCCAGACCAGCTTCTGAAGGCGGTACACCCGTTGTCCGAAAGCAGTCCAAGACAGTTTGGATAAGAGCGAACGATTGATGCAGCAGCTCCTCCTCCGACAACCGAAGCCACCGTGCAAGCTCGGGTAAGACAGGTTGAAGATCATTCATCATCCGCTTCCCTACCCGAGATAACTTGGATGGTTTCCGAGCCAGTGACGCGGACTCTCCCTCTGTAGATGTGACAGCGGCAGACTCCATAACCCTCCACTGTGCCAGCATATCCCGACCAAAAATAAGTGCATCACGCATCCACACTGTCATGTCAGGTATCTCGAAGTAGTCTGCCCACAGCGGAGTCCGTTTGAATATTACGGTAATCGACTGTGTCATGAGTGTCCACAGCTGGGGAAGTTGAGTAGCAGGACCTTGCGGATCTCCAGGCCGCAAGAAATTGTTTGAATCCAGTAGACCATCGGGGCTGGAACAGAGCACCTCGATGATGTCTGTGAGACACTGCACAAGGGACTTTGACAAGCTGCACGCCTCGGTGACCTGGGGCGCATGTCGAACAAACTTTTCGAGGAATGCGAAAACAGCGGAGAGAGAGGGGCTAGGTAGATTGGTGAGCAATGCGCGAAAGCAATCGAGACGGACGTCCACATCGAACGCTTGCCCGACCAGGGTCTTGGCGGCAGTTTGAATATCGTCAATCGGAGAAAACATGAGAGTCATGACGTTCCTAGCAACCTCGGGACGACGGAGAACATCGCGCAAAAAAGATGGTTGATTGTAGTTGGCAAATTTAGAGATTGTCTCAATAAAGCCTTGTCTCGTAACCTGTAGAGAGCGATTGATGGCATTAAAGGCGACTCGAGCATTCGGCTTCGAAAGGATTGGTTTATAAGCGCGGGAGTTCAGAACGTCCAGATGCGCATACTGGGCAACCAGATCGAGGAGAGAAGCAGCGCCATCCGCATCATTTGTCTGTAAGGACTCGTACGTCTTCGTCCACATGTGCTCTCGCACAGTGCATACCGAGAATGTGTCGGTTTGACCAGCAAGAAACATGCATGACTGGCTGATTGCACCAGCAATCTCTCGCACGTCTCGCGCGAGGCTCGCTGTCACGAGATCACGAGCTGCGCTGCGGGCAGTCTTCCACTTTTCGTCTGCGTAACGGCGCCCAAAAGCAACCGATATGAAAATATCGACATGAATATCCAAGACACTGGATATTGCCTGACGATGGCAAGCCAGTTCTTCAGCTTGACTTTTACGAACAAGTGAAGAGAGGAGCTGTTATCAAATATCAGTCTCAAACGCTATTAAAGATATCGGGCGCAAAAGCTGACTCGTATAGCAGCGAACATGACCACGGGGCGGGCTTCCTTGAACCTTTCGTGCTGGAGCTCTTCACAAAGCAGGTCTATAATTTTTGCGAGCACATCGCCAAAGACACCAGAATCCTTCAACGATAATAGATACTCTCCAAACCACGAGAGAAACCAAGGTTTTTCGTCTAGAAGAACAACTTCCTCGATTAATTTAATGTAAGATGGGTTGTCCTTGATGGAATCGAACACGACCTGCGGAAACTCGGGGGCCTCGCCTTTCCAAAGACCAGCGTTCAAGCGCTTCAGGAGAAAGAGCAGGCACTTTAGTATATGCGCGAACTCTGATAAAAGAAAAATGAGTCAACCGCGAATTGCGTACATGAAAACTTTATACACTTACGGGGACCCGCGTCATGCAAGTGACCTGTGACAACTCTTCGACAGTCGGCTCCTTCGTATGAGCGCAGCATTGTTTCGGTAGGTATCTGACGAAGAACCTGACAAAACCCAACCCAGATATCATTTGGATCCGACGTCAAGGAGAACGAGCCAACAGGAAAAGTCTCCTCCCCTATTGAAGGCATGTGCAACATGGCAGGATTGTGTTGATTTGCGGTCTTGGCGATGAGATTAAATATATTGCGAAGAGCTGCCTCGTGTCCAGTGGTGAAGTGGTCCTCGGCCATAGGGATCTCGGAACAAGCTGAGACGAAAGATTTTGACCACTGCCGCACGCTCTGGGATTCATCAAACATGAGAATGAAGAATCCGGAAGGTGGAACATCCGTTGGCCAACTTGAGACTGAGGGTCGAGAACGTACTAATGCAAGGACATCAGGATCCCGAAGGATGCGCAAATTTGAGACCGCATGGTATATTATGCCAGGTGGCATGCTGCGCAAAGCAGCTGAGTCATTTCGAGTGGCGACACCGATTCCAGCCGAAGCCAAGCCATCCTTCACTAGCTTTAACTCCCAATCGTCGTAGTTCCTGTAGAATGTCCGGAGAATGTCATCGGAAAAGGCGCCGAAATACCTAATCTCTCAGTCAGCTACACAAGCTTCATCATGTCTGACCACGGCCAGAAAGTGAGAACGCGAGCAATCTGCCTCATTCTTCCCGTTCGATCGTGAAGCAAGGATAAAGAAGAACTCACGTTAACCGAGAGGTGGCCTTGGCCTCGATAAAGGCTTTAACGCAAGCACAACAGCCCGCCAGACAGCCTATCAACCTAGCTTTCCACTCGTTTACTCTTGGGCTAGTATAGGCGAACAACCTCAAAAGAAAGGTGGCAGCGCCAACAGTGACCCGATCCGCACGAGAGCAGAACCAGTGGTAGCATTTGTCTGAACTGTTGAACGGCACCTTCATTAGATAGTTAAAGACTGGGGCTAGCATGTCGTCTGAGCAATCCACCGAGTTGACGGGGGTGTCGCGAAGCCTGGCGAGTAGGGCACTGACTTTGTCCACATCGCTGGTCGTAGTCATCAAAGAAATTAGGATGGAAAAATGCTATAATAGAGAGCGAAATTGCGCGACCAGGGTGGACGACTAGGAGGTGAAGAGAAAGGGTGCTGACAATGTTGGGTGTACCAGAAATGGATAGCCAAGTGTCGGAGCCGCGCCGTGCGCGAGTCAGCGCTCCAGCCGTCGATCGTACCTTTCAGGAGTCCGTCACTGACAAATGGATGCAAAGGACGTGGATTATCTCAACGAACTCCTCGAGCAAGATGTGGAAATCAGAGAGGTATGGCGTCTACAATTGGCCGCACCAAAATTTATTGCGAATCCTTTTCTTCCATAAAAGAAAATCAAAGCTCAAGTATCTGATCTTGACAAGCAAAGCCGCCTCATGGTTGGAATTTTGAACAAAATTCACTCCACCCCAATAGACGCCAGTTAGTCTCTCGCCCATCCAACATGTGGCCGTCTAACCCCGTTGACTTGAAGTACCGCCGCTGCTCGATTCGGTGCGACCGATTTTGCTCCGTTGTCGCACTATCAGTGCTGCCTTCGCCTCCAATGTTCCTCCTAATCAATTTTGGCGCTGGAAGGACATGTGGTCAAATCCTCTCCGTACGGCGGTATATTCCGCCGCCCTAGTGGAATACCTAAGCAGTGGTTCCCTCATCACGCTTGCGCAAGCTAGCGAGGTGCTTGGAAGTGAGCTGTTTGCCGCCGAGCGCTCTGCGAAGTCAGAACACTCATGTCTTCCAAGTGAAAGAAGAATGGACAGATAGATTCTCAATAGCTGTGGAAGATTATCTGCATGGGCTCATTAGCCTTGTCAATGAACTGGTAACTGAAGTTTAGGGAATGGGTTCCTTTATGTAACTTACCGCTCTCCTACTAGTCACGACTTGCCGTCAATGCGGTGACGCTCGGAGACTATGAAGCACCGCTTCGTATCTCGGTCTTTGTGAAAGATCTCTTTGCTGGGTTTTCCATGGTAACACTTCTCAAAACCTTCGTTCCGGGAATTGACATGCCTTCTTTCCGAAATTAAAATCAAGCTCAATCTGAAAAACGACACCTTGCGGCGACGCTTTGATAGTCTTAAATATGATCTCAAAAAGATCGAAGAAGGTCGGTCCCATTTCATCTGACCAGTCTGCTCTAACCCTTACGGCTTCCTCAGTTGTCTACGATGTATCACTGCGAAAGTTGGCAGATTCAGCAAAGGACGTAGCTAGAAAATAGCAATATTGAAAGAGTGTAATGTAATAACGTAGACGTAGTTAGTGCTGCTCGCAATGATGCTGTGGATATGTTCTCGCTGTTTAACTCCGCAGTCATTCTTGCCAAGAACGCTCAACTTTGGAGCTGCTCGCTCACTGGCCCGTTTTCACTCAACAGAGTGACTGCACGCTCCCGTCCCTGACCACGCTTCGTGTAGTAGTGTATCTAGCCCATCTCATTTTCCGCAACTCCCTAATACCTTCCTTCGTTCGAGATTCTGGTCATGGATAGAAGACGAGGTTCAACGCGCCCAGCCTCGTCAGAAGGTAGGTTCCCACGCTTCCCATGTGCGTCAATCATATATCCTGTCTATTCAACAGAGATAGAGTACTGGTCTCATGCAAGCAAATCGCTGGGAGCGCTTTCCAATATTTATGCTAACCCAACTAGCATTGAGACAATCGGACGCGTCAACAGGCTAATGGCCATGTGGCCAACTGATGACTCGCTCCCAGCTGAGAGCTGGGAAGCGCTCAAGACTAATTATACGCGGTTGTCTACCGCGCTGAAAGAGGTGCGCCATAATTCTGAGGACGAAATCGAGTGAGAACCTGCCTCCTAAACACCATGCGGCGGTGAATATAATTTTTGTCATAGAGCGCTCAATGACGCCATTGAACGAGTCGGCGTTCTGATCGCACTTCGAAGGGCGTCTGAAACATTGCCACAAGGTTTTTTTTCTTCTCGAGTAATGCTCCAGTCTTCTGACAACTTTCCGCGACAGAGAAACGCAATAAACGTCCACGGCCACCGTCACCTTCACCCACTTCTACTTCTGTGACTCCTCCAATCGCTGGAGCACAACGCCCCACGGCGGTAGCCCCCATGCGGGGATCCACTGGACCATCACCTGCGATTCCGTTCTCTCGAGAGCCAAAAGCTCGGAGAGAGGCATTGGCAAAACAACTGCCTTTACAAGAAGGACGTAATGTTGCCTTCCACCCGCCTTCTGGGAAGACTGCAGATGGAAGTGTCGTCGATGTGGACGAGAATACGTGGATTTTAGCTGTTATCACCAAATGCATCAATCAGGATAAAAATCGGTGCGTTATTTTTTATATTCAAGGTGTAGCATATCTTATCCGAGGAATACATTTACAGCTATGAGGTCCAGGACGTGGAGCCACAAGAAGACGGACAACCCGGGCAGTGTTACAACACGACACTTCGAGCTATTATTCCCCTACCTGATCCCAACGCTCCGTCGAACAGTGCGGCACATTCAAATGCTTATCAAGAATTCCCAGCCGGGTCAACTGTGATGGCACTGTATCCTGATACCAGTTGCTTCTATCGTGCTGAAGTGATAGCATCGCCAAAGGATCTTCAGCCATCTGCTCGTGTAAGTCGTGGAGAGAGATGATAGGACCTCGAAAGCGAATGCTCACGACTGGTTCAATATAGGGAACGTCTTCCAAGAATATTTCGATGTATAAGCTGAAATTCGAGGATGACGACGATCAGGAGCATTCCGTGCTAGCGCAATGGGTTGTTGAATGGCCTGGCTCATAACCGTTTGTGGATGATCTTCAGTTGCTTATAATCGTTGCAATGGTACGCTGTGTTGTATAGGATGTGTGCGGCAGTGTGCCAGTGGAACCCTCAGAGGGACCCCGGGCACTGCTTGTCGAATTTCCAGAAAAATCGAGGATCCGGCACTGGATGCCGAGGGGAAGACGTCATGCAGGCAGCCTCTCCTATAACAGCAGGTGCTCAACCACCGTATCGGTTTGTCTGAAGACTCGATGCGACCATGTCTATCAGCAGACTCCTGCACGAATTCCGGCCCCTGTTCCGCATGCTCGAAGAGCCTTTAACCAGGGCGCCCACTGCTTATGGCTTTCCGCACCGTCCATTCTTTGCTGACCCATTCTTCACCTCTCCCAGTACCGTCCATCCTGCTCTGGACCTAACAGAAGAAGGAAACAACTACGTCGTCGAGGCGGAATTACCTGGCGTGAAAAAGGAGAACGTCGACATCACCGTTGGAGATGGAGGCCGTAGCGTAACCATTCAGGGTAGAACAGTCAGTCACCGTCCGGGTGACACTTCAGCGTTCGCTAGTGAGACTGGCACTTCACAAGGCGAAGGTATGTACACTTGTTGTACCCAATTGACCCGGTTAGCTGATGATGACTGGAGGTGCAGGAGCAGTTGTATCCGAGACACCATCCAGCCAATTAACTACAGAGCGTCTCTACTCCGGAACCTCATCCTTCACGCGAACTGTGTGGCTTCCTCACCCAGTTGACAGCTCGAAGATTACGGCTAAATTGGCTGATGGGATCCTCACGTTGAAGGCTCCAAAGATGGAGGATAAGGAGAATATTAAGATTAATGTTGATTAATGGAATAGGATTGGCCCTCTTCCTGAACGCACGAGGGATAATTAGGCTCATTGTCTGTATGTTTACAAGCTCCACTCAAACCTACTATCGTATCATGGTGTCTTACTTATTAGTTGTCAACCGAGGACATGGACTTCTCGACGCGTGAGGCAAAAGTTAAATAGGAAGTTGACTTGACTGCCAGTGTGGAAGTGTCGCAATTTGCAAAACGGATAGATCCGAGACCGAACTAGTGGGCATTGCATTATGAGGTGTACGCTTGTTACACACAACTCCGCGACGATGACTGAGCCTATCAAGGGTTGATCGAAACTCGGATTGGGCCACGCAGTAACCCTATGTATGTGGCATCTCTCAACACCGGGACGAAGTTGCTACTCAGGCTGCAGTTAGCTTTCGAGTCTTTCCAGTGCCCGATCCCCTTGTCGCACTGTCTGACCAAACCCTTGCGTTTCACAAAATGCTGGGGCTCTTTGCCTCGCCGATTCAGAAGTGAAGCAATGCCGCCTGTCGAATGCTTCCGGCACAGCTCTGAGCTGAACTGGGATGGGTGGATCCTCGGTAACTTTGTGTGGGCCGAGGCCCTGCTATCTCAGCACTAATTATCTACATTTTTTCGTGCACCATATAAACCATCACGACGCGGTCAGGTATACTCCGAAAGCCCTCCCCTCCCCGGGTGCACTACGAAATGGCTAGCGTAAAGGAAATCAACTTCGATGTCAAGTTCCCGAATAACAGTCATGAAACGCTATCTGCCATCCATCGCACGGATGATGCCTTGCTGAGACAACTTGGCTACAAGAGCGAGTTCAGGAGAGAATTTTCAGTACGTACACAACATGATGTACCGTTTGTGACAAGAATCAACGCATCTTTATAGCTTCTCGAGACGATATCATTCTCCCTTGCCATCTTGGCTGTCTCATGTGGCATCACTACTGGGTACTCTTATCCTCTCCAAGCAGGTGAGTGACGGGCCCTGCACTTGCGCCCGTGCTAACACGAATGGCATTAGGCGGACACTTCGCCATGGTGTGGGGCTGGTTCATTCCTTGCATCTTCATCACGTGCGTTGCGGCGTCAATGGCAGAACTAGCGTCGTCCATGCCGTGTGTGACCTTTCTTTGAATGTCTCCGTCTGATTTTTACTTTCCTAAAAAAGGACAAGTGCAGGGCTTTATTACTTCTCTGCCAAGATGGCAACCGAAAAGCAATCCGCGCTTGCTTCTTGGATCACCGGATGGTCCAATGTTACTGGTCAGGTGACTCTGATTTGTTCGATAAACTATTCGTGGTCGGTGTTGTTTCTCGTTTACTTGGTCATACTATTCACGACATTGTTAGCGCCGAACAAATCGCTACTGGCATTGCAATGGTTACTGATGGTGCGGTCGTGTTAAGTTCGGGAGCGACATTTGGGATACTGTTTGCAATACATATAACCCAAGCTATTACCTGTTCCTCCGGCACAGCCATCTTGGCTCGGATGACGCTGCCAGTACTCATCATCATACGTACGTGACAATCTTGTTGATTATACTGTAAATTGACCACGGACAGTGGCCACGACGGTTGGCGCTATCATATCGCTTCTGGTTTGCTCCAGGGGCATCGTTTCTCCCGTAGACGCGTTCACCAAGTTCGAGAATAACACTGGTTGGTCAAATAGTAGGCTTTTTTCTTGACCAGTATGTATGCGTGCTGACCAAGGACAGATGTCTGGGCGTTCATCCTATCATTTACTCAACCAATGTGGTCCCTGACAGGATGTGGGTTGATGAGTGTCTCAAGCGCTTGGGCTTACCTTACTGGCCATTTCTTTTAAGATGATTCTGCAGTACACATCTCAGAGGAAACGTCGAATGCGGCTTGGGCAGCTCCAATCGCGATCATGGTCGGAGTCCTGGGAACCGAAATTCTTGGCTGGTTAATGTACATCGCAGTATCGTTTGCCACTGCTTCGGTCCCAGGGGCTTTGCAGTCAAAGCTCGTGTTACCAATCGGGGATGTTTTCTTGAATGTCCTGGGTAGGAAAGGTACATTTGTCCTCTGGTGGTCGATGGTTCTGCTTCAGGTCTGTCGCATTTGCAATCCGCGATATAGTGATCTAAGGGACATTCAGTACTTGTGCGGATGTTCCCAAACCGTTGATGCGTCCAGAGTTGTGTTCGCCCTCTCCAGGGACAATGCACTCCCAGGTTCGCGCTGGTGGAAACGAATCAACCGCCATAACCATGCCCCAGTGAATGCGGTCTGGTTCGTTATATTCCTCTCTGCAACATGCGGAGTGCTCTCCTTCTCAGCGGCGGGATTTAACTCGCTTGCATCGTACGCCATTCTACACCTCTTGTCGCTTATCGTCTGAGTTTTATATTATCTATAGTGCTTCGGTGATAGGGCTTTATATCTCCTATGTTACCCCAATTTACTTCCGTATAACGTCCGGACACGACAAATTTCAACCTGGGCCCTTTCATCTCGGACGCTGGTCCAGATTTATTGGAGCGACGGCAGTCATATGGGTTGCTTTCATGGTGGTGATGTTGTTGTTTCCCTGGACCCAGATTCCCAGCCCGCAGACGATGAGTGAGTCTGCTCTGTTACCTGGTGTCGTGGCGTTTCAACTAGATAACATGACAACAGACTACTCCGTGGTGATCGTCTTGTCCATTTTCCTCTTCGCATCTGGCTCCTGGATCTTCTCTGCTCGGCATTGGTTCACTGGACCCATACCCAACATAGACATCGGCGCTGAAAGCGAGGAAAAATGAGGACATCATGTTTCGATCGGAAGTTTGTCGACGAAGGTCAAATCACGAAATTAGAGATATTTCTCATCCTTCATCAATACATTGATTATGTACATCGAGTTTTCTATGACAAGGAAGCCCCAACAAAAGTGGGAGCAACACAGACACCGTCCTTGGTGCGGATTCTATGGACACTCTTGGTCACAGGGTTGATCCAAGCCGCCTCTCTGGTATCTAGAGTTGTGAAACCTGATGTGCGGAGATACTGATGAAAAAATGTCCAGGTAAAAAATATTGTCATGATCCATACCGGGTTGGATGGTCTCAAAGATTTTCTTCTTGGGATTCATTTGGGATACCGGTTGTGCATCTGATAGCAGTTTTAGAGCAAGTACATGTCCGGAAAGGATGGATAAGCATACCTTCATATTCGGGTCCTTCGAAGTACACACGTTCGCCGGGCTTTGAACCGGGGGGAGGTTGAATCAGCTCAACACCCTCTCCCTTCCCGTCTTTCGATGTTGCCTGTGAATGATGTCGGATTTGGAACACGTCACTCAAGAATACACACACGGCAAGAACCATGGCGAAGCTTTTCACGCCACGCATAGCTGCGGGTTTGAGGTTACACTAAGTGGTAGACCAGCGGTCAGTCAAGGGCGGTTATTTCGAAGGAAAGAGCATCCACACAATTGCAACGAGATACTTGTCGCGCATCTCTTCTATAGGTATGTAGTTGACGAGTCCTGATACCACTGTGCGAGGGCCCGTTTCTTCGCCAAGATCTATTTGCTGGAAAACCCGAATTTCAGCAGATCCAGAGTTTGAGATGCAGCTTGTAATTCAAAACTTACTTCGATATAGAGACCATCTGCGTCGGGATGCTTTTTCACTAATAAACGACTGTCAGCGTGGGCAGCGAGTCTGCAGGCATCATACCATCAATAATGTGGCCAACTCTCAAGTCTATCATGGATGGTACAGGTTCGCCAGCATCTTCAGCAGGGGCCTTCCCACCACCACCAGCTCCTCCCTTGTTCTTCTTGCCTCCATCCTCAGCAGCAGCATCTTTCTTCTTTTCTTTTTTCTCCTTCTTCTCTTTGGGAGGCTCACCAGCGCTTTCCTTTGTTTTTCCTGCTACTGCCGCTTTCTCTCCTGCTTCCGGTCGATCGACTGTCTTTGGCGTCTTTTCTTTCTTCTTTGGGGGTTCTTGCTTTCTCTCGATCTTGGGAGCTGATTCAAAGTCGAAAGGTACGGCAGAGAACGCAGGTGACAATGCCTGTGCCGCGGCTCTTACGGACGGAAGCGACTGAATGTGGTCGAAATAACGGGTGATCGCAGGCGTCGCGTAATACTGAGCTGGCTGCAGCTGAGACTTGAGCTGGAGTGAGACGGAAGCACTGAACAGTACCGGAACATGCATGGCATACCAGCGTCGGGTGAAGGGCGCCATACAGCGCGACGTCGGCGGCTGTGAGGTAGTTGCTGACGATGTACGTCCGAGGAACCAAGAGTGATTCCAAGTCCTAGAGGGTTGCGCACGGGTCGTCAGCTAGCGCCGTAGTACGTCGCGTCAACGAGCTCACCGAAAAACTTTCGGATTTTACGATATCGCCTGCGGCAACTTTATCTATCCAGCTCACCACCTCTAGTTTGTCGGTATCGGTCCTTCCTGTGTCTCCTTGGGCATTCGCAACCAGATCTTTCAAGGGGGAAGGCAACTTTGAGAATGACGCTTCGTACGACATCGTCCTGGAAATGAATGATCTCCAAAGTTGATAATGTGGTATCAATCGATGTCGATGAAACAATCTACAAGTCAAGGCACTCATCTGTGAAAAGTCTTGGTGTGGATTGGTAGCTGGGCACGTGACGTAACGGTCTTCGAGCGCGTCGAAATCATCTCGCGTTTCTAGTACATAGTCCCTACATGAAACGAAGCGAGCGTGCACTAGCTACAGGACAGACACATCCCGAGATCAAGCTTTCAAGTCCCGTCAGTCGCTAGTCGTACTTTCCTCGGCCATCGGTAGCAAAATTATTTCCCACTTTTTTCATCAGAAAATCGCCATACACGACCGGCTTATAAACCTCTTGTACGTCGCCGTTTTCCGCGATTGTGGCACGCAATGGTTTGATGTGCGCTGTGAAGTTCGGCTCAAGGAAAAATGGAATCCTTAAGGAGGGTCAGTACCGCTCTGCATGGCACAAGATGAAACCGTACGAGACACTGCGAAGGGATCACGATCGATCAACAAAGATATCCGAGTCCTTCCGGGAGAGTAGAACATACCGATAATTCGTTCCTCTATGAACGACTCGATGCAGCGTACTTTTGTACAGGCCATTCGTCCAGATCTCCCACACTACACAACTGTGGGTGAGCAACCTTTTGAGTCTACGGATGGGCTCACTCTCGCCAATGTTGCAGACGATACAACCAGGGATTGGATCTGCGTTAATCCAAATTCCTTCTGCATCGCCATGTTCGTCGGGGAGTCCGTTGACGGCTTCCGGGGCATGTCCACGCTTGCGTAAGAATACTTGGAGCGCTGATCTTGTAGGATCTGCATGAAGAAGACTAAAATCGTCTTGTCAGAGAGTCCGCGTCTTTTACCATGAAGCCATAGTTACGTCAAGCATCCGTAGTCCCTGTGGGCGAGTTAGATATTTCTTCGAGATGCAATCCATCAACGTACTTATGTGCCCCACAAGAGAAACCGTCATGGTCGTCGGGAAGGGGTGGATAGCCTACAAAGTGAGGGAGTCAGCACCAACTTGAAGTTGTGTCTCTCTGTCCCGCACGGAGACTCGGACATGGTTAGGGACGAACCAATGATCCGCATCACCCAGAAACTATCATCCACCTGAGCACGCAGCGCGTGCCATTCCTCTTCGTCCATCCCTAGCCCATACGCCATCCTGGTGACTTACTCAGTCTTACGCACGTCACACGATAAAGTGGATACTTGCGCTTCCATGAGGATCATGCCGAGCTTCTTCATTTTCTCGATCCATTCCTCATACTTGGTCTGAAAGTTGGGGACGGTCGGCCACTGATTTTCTCCCCAGAGCGGTCGCGACTTGTCGGGACTCTCTACAGGTCTGTAAAAGTCGAGAGCCTCGTGATTATCTGCCTTTCCGTTCGTGAGATTTTCCTTTAGTCTTTGGTAACCTGTGATTGATACAAGACGTGTGAGTCTGTGAACAGAGGATACGACCCCTGCGTCCGCACCTCGAGCGAAATCTTGATGCTTCAATGAGATCTTGTCCTTCTCAGCTTGGGGTCGAGCAAAGAATTCTCGGGCAAGGCGCGTAAGCTCTTCTGTTTCGGCGGGATCAACACATTGAGATATGTCCAGATAAAAAAACCCGTATTCCACACAGGCCGAGTGCAGGGCTTTGGATACTGCTTCCCGTTCCGTGGTATTGGCCAGCGATTGAGTTTCCCAGTAGGGTGCGATGTTGATGATAGGTAGGTGAAATCCAGGCTCAGCACTCCCCATCTTGACGTTACGTCTAATTAATCCGTAATCGCAGCTTGGTATGCTTGGTGATTGAGTGACGGTAAGATTCGAATCGGCGGAGCATAGCCTATCTTATCAGCCGTTGAACATCGGCTTCATTGATAAGATAAGATCGGTTGATTTCAAGGCTCACGAACCGACCACTGACCGTCATACCCCCCACAGTGCGGAGGATATCTAGTACTCGACATACTCACGCGACACATAGCCTTTGCCTAGCTGATGATCGCAGTCAAGTGTATTACCTCGAACCGTAATTGTAAATCGTGGAAGCCACAGCGGAGAAGCCTGCGTGAAAGCGGATGCGCCATGGCATATTAAGTGATGAGTACTGAATACATTCTGGTTGAATGAACGATGATGCAGTTAAGAGTAAGACCCATTTTCTGGACGCGTGTGCTGCGAATAAATAGTACGACCCGAATTTGGTACCATCCGCCCAAACGTACTCTGAGAATCCTGCAAAAAGGCGCTAGCAGGGCCCGTGAACTGACCAGGCCAGGGAGGGGTGAAAGATGATGGTGTCGAATTATGAGCGTCATGGGGGGATCGGTTCGACGTTGCTTGTCGTCTCGGTGATGCTGGACCGGACCAAGAGTCGTGATCGCGAGAGTACGCAAAGCCATTGATCATCTCACTCTCATCGTCGTCCGCTTCGTCTTGACGGGCAGCTCTCGTACTCCGTATAACTCTCCCGCTAGAACTTCTGACTACGTTCGCCGCCGAGGTGGGGTCATCCGACGGATTGAACATTCCTGGCTGCCTCCCATGTTCGCCTTGCAGGGTTGCGCTCGCGCTCGGTTTTTCTTTTCCATTCGCTGGACGGCTTCTGGATTTTAGTTTGCCGTTTAGGTGACCAGCAGACGACGCTGGTCCTGGGAAAGCTGACCCGGTGGCCGAAGACATGGCAGGATTTGTCTCGAGGTCGTTTTTTTCTTTCGTCTTTCGTCTATCTAGTGCTTCTGAAAGTGACATTGGTTCGGGAATTGTATCTGAAGCAAGAGAAAATATCAGTACACGGTACTGGAGAGGATCACGCAAGTAGTCACCCTGAAGGAACATGAATTCTTGATATTGTCGGGTGGATGCCGCTGAAAAACAATCAGCGAAAGGGGAATGTACGGGTGACGCCAGGCTAACCCATGTCCACATAGTTGACAATATTTCGGTGGGATGCAGACGCTTGTCGCTGGCCAGCCTGAACCATACGTTTTATGAACTCCTCCTGAGGGGTAGCATAAACCCCTGAACCACAGACGAGAATGGCGGTACTTACCGTTGCAATGGACAGGACAAAGGAAGCCTCCTTTGACATGGTGAGATTGGTTGTGATGCCTTGGGAAGCAAAGGCGAAACCGCGTCAACAGCATCCATTTCCGAGGGGAGCATGGAACACACCATCCGCCTGGACTATATTCTCGACTCTGGAAATGGGAAGTAACGTTGTTCCCGGGACGCGCTCCCCCATTCTTTTTCCCGTTTTCTTCTGAGTAGCGGACGCGCCGGCCCCTTGCTCTGACTCTGTGTCAGATTCCAGTTCGTCCACCTCCGCCTCGCCTTCGGAGTCTGTGGGTAGGTTATATATGCTAGAGCTCTGAGCCTGGCTGTCTGGATCGTCGTGTTGACCATAGGGATACAGAGAAGTCGCATGCGTCAGCACGGAATCACTGGCATAGTATGCTGCCATATTGATCTTTGCTAGACCGCGTATACGAGAACGGTGGCGACGCGAGGATGTGGTGAATGTGAGGGAGGATGTGGTGAATGTGAGGAGACGTTGGGTATGGGGTGGGGTGACGGAGAAAATTAAACTTGCTGTGACGAGGGTTTGGTTGATTTGGGGCCAGGGTAGCGCGGCGTATGTGAACAAGCGGGCAATGCACATCTGAACTCTCCAAGTCCACCTGAGACCTCAACTCCTCACGACGCCCCTTTGCACCCCGCCAATCAACTTGGCCCACCCGCCGCATGCTGGGTATCCAGGAAACCAAATCAAAAGTACAACCTCGGGGGAACGTAGCTCCCCTTTCGCATTGACAGGCACGGACATCATACCTTCGCGGTATCACATGCGCGCGCCACGCATGCTCAAGTAGGAGGGCTGACTTGTTGTTGCCCACAAGCTCTACTTTTGTTCTACATGTGTGTGTACTAGACCGTCGGAGGTGTGCTCGGCATCAGAGTGGGATGAATTATTCCGCCAATTAGTTGCAGTGGACTCGTAGCTACCGACGAAACCCATGATGAGCTCTGCGGCCATTGGACATTTCCAGTGCGGCTTTCCATCGAACATAAGGAACTATTCATCCTCCGTTGACCGCCCCGAGTGTGCCAAGTATCACCGACTAGGTGGTCGTGCCAGTAAATGTTAAGCGATGGACAGTGTAAGACAGCGTTCCCAAGACAGAATACATCAGCTTCATGTCATACATAGCTATCTATTCGACGCATGCAATCAACATGGGCGACTGAATGTTACTCTGGTTTGCCATCGGATGACGATTCAGACGACTCGCGAGCTATGTTGGGTATGGGCCCTGTGAACCAGTGTCGAGCAGAAAAGATCCAAGAACCCCCCGCGAAGAGGAAGATGGTCATGATAATCACAACAGCATAGTCTCTCGCTACTTGAGTATCGCTAATGAAAATGAGGTTAAAGTGAACTCACTCATCGTCTGTGGACCCACAGTCTGGGTAAAAGGGAATAACAACATCACAACCATGAAAGAGACCCATGCAACTGCTATTGCTCCAACAGGTCTAGACCAACGTCCGAGGTGGAAGGGTCCAGGTTTAAGTTTATCCTTACCAGATGTTATACGGAAGTAAATTGGGGTAACATAGGAGACATAGAGTCCGATTACCGAAGCACTGCAGGAAGGAGTATGACAAACAACGCGGTGCGGCGCAGGGAAGGATACGCACGATGCCAGTGAATCAAATGCCGCCACCGAAAAGGAAAGTAATCCGCAGATTACAGAAAGGAGTATAACAAACCAAACGGCGTTAACGGGGGTCTGGGTATATCGGTTGACCTGTTTCCACCACCGCGAGCCCGGTAGTGCGTCATCCCTGGAGAAGGCGAATACAACTCTGGATGCATCAACAGTTTGAGAACATCCGCACAAATACTAAAGATACCTCAGTTGAGACATGACTAAGCTTAGAAAGACGCTCACCTGGAGCACCGTGATGGACCACATGAGAGCTAAGGCGCCTTTCTTGCCAAGAACATTCAGGAAGACATCCCCAATAGGTAATGCTAACTTTGACTGCAACACATCCGGAACTGAATAAGTGGCAAACGAGATTGCGATGTACAGCATCAAGCCAAGAACTTCGGTACCTAGGACTCCAACCATGATGGCGATTGGAGCCGCATGAGCCGCATTTGAGGTTTCTTCAGCAATGTGAGCAGCGGAGTCATCTTCATGACATAAAAATCATGTTCGGAGTGACACCTTAAAGATGGTAGTGACTTACATCCCGTCAGAGACCACATTGGTGAAGTGAACGCCAGGATAAATGCCCAAACGTCTTCACTGTATGAGCTTATGCAGCTTGAGGAATAGAAAAACCTACTATCGGACCATCCAGTATTATTTTCGAATTTTGTGAACGCGTCTTTAGGAGAGACCATGCCTCTCGAACGAACTAAGAGTGATATGATGGCGGAGATTGTCGTGGCCACTGCCAAAATTATTGGGAGGAAAGTTTGAGAATCGTAAGTCGCCACGTACTAATAACAACGAGAACCAACACTGTCATGCGAGCCAGGACTCTCGTGCCAGCCGAGCAAAAGATGGCTTGGGTTAGATGGATAGCGAAAAGTATCCCAAAACTCGCCCCAGAACCCAGGACGACTGCACCGTCAGTAGCCATCGCGATACTGGTCGTGATAAGTTCGGTACTAAAGCCAGAATGAACAGGACTACTAGAACGACAGCGAATGATACATACCATGAATAATTGATCGAGCAAATTAAGGTCACTTGACCGGTGATATTAGACCATCCGGTAATCCATGAAGCAAGTGCAGATCGTTTTTCAGAAGCCATCTTGGCGGAGAAGTAGTAAAGACCAGCACTCGTCCTTTTAGGCAACACTAAACTCAGACTACTTTATAGGATTTTAAGCGCAAAAGACGCACGGCATGGACGATGCGAGCTCTGCCATGGAAGCCGCGACACAGGTAATAAAGACGCAAGGAATAAACCAGCCCCACACCATAGCAAAGTGCCCACCTTGCAGGTACGTTAGGAGGGAAGCAGGGATGAAAAGTACAACTAACCGGATAACAGAGGATAAGAGTATCCAGTAGTAACACCACAGGAAACCGCCATTATAGCAAGGGAGAACGAGATAGTCTCGAGGAGCTAAAGGTTGGACTTTGTGGATATCATGATTGAATATGTCAAAATTGGACACCTACCGAGAATTCTCGCTTGAATTCGCTCTTGTAACCCAGTTTCCGGAGTAAGGAATTGTCTGCTTGGTGGATAGTAGACAGTGTCTCATTGCTGTCGTCGATGGAGTCGGAATTAAAGTCGGCTTCCTTTGAGCTTTCCATCCTATAGTGCGCGCGGATAACACCTCAGGGTCCTGGCATCTTTGTTTATACTGTATGATGAGCGAGCCCGCGGCGCACACGCAGATAAGGTAGCTTTTCCCAGAGATAAGGAGGGGTGGGATTCAAAATAAAGTACCCGTTTCCAGCTTATCATGTTATCGTTCACCTGGCGATGGTCACGGGCTTGGGAATGGTGCCCAGCGAGGCGAGAGGCGGAGCGTCCACGGCTTTGTGAAATCAGCGTGTTGGACGTTGTGTATAGGGAACGCCAAGAGTTCAAATTAGACTCCGCAGGCAACTCAAAACTTTGCCATGAATACCCTGCGGCACTTTAGCACTTCAGCGCGGGTCTGTGGGTTCATATCAAACATTGGGAAGCAACCCATCCCAATACCACCCAATGTCACCCTCACACCATCTTCCACATCCCTCGCCGTCAAGGGACTTCTTGGCGAAATGACCGTCCCTCTCGAACCATACATGCAGCTCTCCTTCCCCCAACCGGACGTCCTGTCTCTCGCCGTCGAGGATGGTTCTATCAAGCATCAGCGTGCCATGTGGGGCACGACGCGATCGTTGATAAATAACGCCATCACCGGGATGACCACTGGTTTCTCTAAACCGCTATACCTGGTCGGTGTCGGATACAGGGCTGCATTGGAGGACGACCCACGAGGGACCGTCGGAGGTGGAAGCGGCAAGAGGTTGAACCTCAAACTCGGACACTCCCACAACATCTTCGTGCCCATCCCTGCTCACATCACCGCTGAGGTCCCTTCAGCCACCAAGATTGTACTTAGCAGTACGAACAATGTTGATTTGGGTCACTTTGCTGCTAAAATCCGAAGATTACGTCCTCCCGAGCCATACAAAGGCAAAGTAGGTTTTTAACTCTCGACTATCCATCCCCCACTTACATGGCCTCAAAGGGTGTCTTCATCGGCGATGAGACGATACGTCTAAGGGCGATCAAGAAGAAGTAGATTGTCTGTGCACTTGCCGCGAATACATTCTTCTTACCTTGCTCGTTCCACTGGCAAGAAAAACAAACTTCGTTGCGTCAGCATCTAGTGGCAAAGTGCCATGGTAACTATCGTTGACGATTCCCCGGGCCACGCTCTGTTATGCGTTTCATATTCAGGGCCAGCTGCAGCAGTCCAGGTAAGTATGTGTTCTCATGAAACACCCTGTCAGCTTGCGGTAGCATTTCGGCCCTTTTGTCCATAGGATCATTCAGGGAAACGGTGGTGCTTCACTTGATACATGAACTTCTCGTGCGCAGCTTGTTTCCAGTAACCACCTCATTTCTCGGTCGAGCCATAATGCATCATCGCCTGGCGAATCTTACTGACAAGGCGAACGTGCGGTGGTTTCGTCTCTTCAACGTGCTAGGTCGTCTTCGAACTCCTGCGGGAGTCAGAGGGAGCAACAGACATCCGGGTGATTGGGGCATTTACGAGCATTTCCCGTCGAGGCGTCGAATGCGACGATTTAACAGTTGTCTGGGTTTGAAAGAAAGCCCATAGTTGATAGCGGTCAGTTGTCGCACCATGTGTTCTCAACCCACGACTGAATCAGGCACTCGCTAAAGCCCTCGGGGAATTCTCTCTTTGGCACTCCACTGCAAGGAGGTTTCCGCCGAAGGATCATTAATATTGGCACGGGGCACTTCCAGACGGTTTAGAATTGATATTACGATATTTGTATTGCTTCCTGGCACCATGCTGGCGTTTGGATATGATGCCTCGTGGTATGCCTCTGACCTGGGAGGACGTTTGTGGGCGAGATCCCAGCACGGGCAGGTCCGTGACTTGTGCCGAGTTGACACTTCGGGAGTATACCATATCTCGATTCTCCCCTTTTTGGTATGTCGTCGCGTCTCTATCTCCACCATCCAGTTGATCTCTCTCCACTTCGCATGTCGAAGACTTGCGATTTAATCAATCCTCCACGTGTTTCATGGTGGCAGTACATAGTGGAACAAATGGGAGGGGCAAACCACAAGAGCACCACCAGGCACGTCATCTTTCCACTCTGAATCCGTGTTTCAGCTTTCTGAAACTGATATGATGTTTAAGTCAACTCTAGAATCCTCACGGAAGTCAATCGAATATGGAAAGTCGGACTGCTTGAGCCACCGAGATTCTTTACGGTGTTCTTAACATATGAGCGACTCCTTCCGGGGCCGAGGCCTAAAATACATTCATGAACGTTGAACGTTGGTCATGGGAATGTGGTCCAAAGGGTAGCGGGGCTACCCCGTTTCAGAAAATCATAAAACTTGTCAAAATACGAGAACTAGCCAAGGCCTTAGAACCCAACTCCTCCGCACTTCGACCTCCTGATATGTCCCAATCACCCTCTGGCGATCTAAAGCTTGGTATCGAGATAGATGCCGTCAACAACAAGGAGGCTAGGAACCCTATGGGACTTAGCAACGAAGAGCATGCTAGGATACTGAGGAAACTTGATTGGCATATCCTGCCCCTTGTATCGTTGTTGTATCTCCTCTCTTTCTTGTGAGTTACGGTCAGATTGCGTTCCGACTATTTTCGATTGTCTAATCTCTCGCCTGCAGAGACCGCGGCAATATCGGCGGGTACCATCTACCTGTTGAATATGTCCATATCGTTTATCCTAGCTTTTAGGCAACGCTAAAATTGCAGGCATGGAGACTGACCTGGACCTTGTTGGACTTAGATATAATACTGCAGCTGCGATCTTTTTCGTGCGGACCTATATTTCATTCGCGCCTCTCGCGTATGGTCAAGTATGATTAATACTCGCTTAGATTCCGTACTCTCTTGCACAAGTTCCATCGTGAGTCGAAGTAACATGCAACTGATATGTGAATCAAACAACATTCACAGAAATATCATCCTAAAGCTCTTCCGACCATCTCGATGGAGTATAGTAATCAAAATTTCAACGCAGCTTTGGATCCTGACCTAGAACGCGTCACATAGTACCTACGATCATGGTTGCTTGGGGTCTAACCATGACTTTGATGTGTCTCGTGAAGACATATCGTGGACTACTTGCGTAAGGGTCTGAAAAAAAATTATGGATCGCTATTAATGACGTTGGTTTCGGTCGTGTACAGCGCCCGATTTTTCCTCGGTTTGGCAGAAGCTGGGTTATTTCCAGGCGTGACATTCTACATCTCGTCATGGTATCCGCGCGCTGAGCGGGCAAGACGTCTCGCAATATTCATCTCTGCTGCAATTGTGGCAGGTGCTTTCAGCGGTGTTCTGGCGTAAGTCCGCTTTGGTGCTTCAGTACAGCGTACCACTCACGCACTAAAAGTTTTGCCATTGAAAAAATGGAAGGGTAGGCAGCACTTTTGAGAAGCTATTTCTTTCATCACCCCAGCTTTGTTTTCCACTGGCAGGCTTGGGGGCCTCCATGGTTGGCAGTGGATTGTGAGTCATTTTCATGTAATCTGCGATGCAATGCATTCATCCAAAGTTGCTAGTTCTGCCTGGAGGGCATTGGTAAGTCTCCATTGGACGTTATAGAGTGATGGTTTGACAGTTTTTACAGCTACGGTGCTCGTAGCACTCGTAGCCCCCTTCTTTATGCATGATGTTCGTGCATCCACACATTCAGTCTGACGTCACTACTCACTTCTGTTCAGCGACTAGAGACATCGTCGTTTTTGACAGAGACCGAAAAACGCTATGTCACTGAACTGTTGAAGGCCGACATGCAAGGTCTTGCTACACATTATGACTTCCAGTTCGTTCTGCAGGCCCTGAAGGATTTAAAAATCTACTTTCAGTTTGGTATATACATTGGGTACGCAGATAAAAAGTTTTGTATACCTGAACGGTCTTTCTGACATTTGCATGGGTTAGCTTCGTCATCCCCGGTTATGCAATTGCACTTTTCACGCCAACGATTATTCATGAGCTCGGTTTCTCTGTTACTAATTCCCAACTCCTCTCCGTCCCTCCTTTCGTTGCAGCTTGTATATGCACCATTCTTGCCGGGATTTATTCTGACAGGTTTCAACTTCGCGGACCGTTCGTGATTGGTGCGGCATTTGTCGGATTGGTGGGATACATCGTCCTGTACACGCAAACGAGTCCTGGTGCTTCGCTTGTTGGCGTTGTGCTCAGCGCAATCGGTGTTTCCGCATGCATACCTCTTACCCTCGCATGGGTCACCGCAAACGCTGGGGGAGATGTCAAGCGTAGTGTTGCCATTGCAATGATCAACGGGTTTGGAAATCTAGGAGGGTAAGCGACGTTCTTCTTCAGTATATCTCATGATTTGGTGGAACCATCGCAGAATATGTTCGGCTTTTATATTTTTTGATCCACCACGGTTCCATGCCGCCATTGCAACAAACATGGCTTTGCTAAGCCTCTCGTGCGTTTCCTCTCGATGTTCCCTAATTGTCGCGTTCGCTGATGGCACGTTAGGATACTGCTGAGTGCTATTGCGATGTGGATTTTCAATAGGATGAACAAGCAGAAGGAGTGGACGTGCCGTGAACGTGGAATTACTGATGAACAGGCGGATGAATTCAAGGACTACGGAGATGACAGTCCCCTGTTTAGATACACCCTCTAACTTAAATTAACCACACACGATCCTTTGTGCGCGTTGTACAGTACTTGTACTAGTGTTGACTTCTTTTGACCGTGAATTTTCCCCTACCTTTTTTTATTCAGTGTCATCGCAGGCTCCTCGCTGGACTGTTGGCAGATTGCCATCTGGGTTATGGTAGCAGAATATATATCTTGTGTGTGATAAATGCCATATGTCCGTCGGGTCTGTGTGGTGCGAGTAGGTTCCTTACTTGTGTGTGCAGGACTGAATAGTGCGAGTTGAAGATGATGTCTGCACGTGACTTTGCAGCGGATTGCACTCGTACACTGAGCACTCGCTTGGACAAAACCTTCGCCATTCACTAGCAGCAATGTCGTCTGATCTATGTCCACCGTATGCTCCTTTCTTTGGGTTCGCTGGAGTAGCTTCCGCGGTCAGTTGTCGCGAAGTAGTTTTCGTATCATTCCACTTATTGTTTCGTATTGTTGCTGCAGATGATATTCAGCAGTACGTTCAGACCATACACCCCTTCGAACTGTGCTGATTCGGCCACGTAGCTGTCGGTGCTGCCTTTGGGACCGCTAAATCCGGCATTGGTATTGCTGGCATAGGCACATTCAAACCAGAGTTGATCATGAGGGTAAGCCTAGAACAATCATACCTGCGGATCCTCCTGAGGACGATCCCATTACGCTAGTCCCTGGTGCCAGTCGTCATGTCTGGTATCATAGCAGTCTATGGATTGGTGGTGTCGGTGCTTATCTCGGGCTCACGTACGTCCTCGTCAATTCATTCAGTGTGAACGATATGTTTATTATGTCTCTGCAGTACATCCTGCAAAAGATTATCCTCTCGCTGCTGGGTTCATTCACCTTGGGGCGGGCATCTCGTGCGGCTTTACTGGTATTGCTGCAGGATATGCAATCGGTCTCGTCGGTGACTCAGTACGTGGCGGTGATATGTCTTCTTCCACACTACTGACTTCAGAACAGTGCGTTCGTGCATACGTCCATGAACAACGAATATTCGTATCCATGGTCCTCATTCTGATCTTTGCAGAGGTGCTCGGTCTGTATGGGTGAGTGGCCTGTTGCCTCGGCCATACCTCGACTAAAACCAGCATTGCTAGGCTGATTGTGGCACTCCTAATGAACACCCGAGTTTCTGCGCTTGGTGGCTGCGACTGAATGTACACATCCTGATAGCATAGACACACCATGTGAACGATGGATGATACATGATTGTGAATCAAACTCGTCCACTCGAACTATCTGAGGCACGGGCTGGGGAAGTTGAACGACTCCGGCTGTAATTTCTCCTGGGCACACGTCGCCTTCCGTCACGTTCTCGCGAACGTGAAGACTCTGAACCCGAACTTGAACCCGAGTCGGAGTCAGACCCACTCGAATCCGACGCAGATGAGGCGGACTCTGACTCTGAACCCGATGATGATTCAGAATCAGATGAACGACTAGATCTACGAGAACATGTCGTTGGTTAAGAAGCGACGAATTGAGAGAGGGTGGTGCTCACCTCCGAGCTTTCTTCCTTGGATGGGCGTCCGATCCAATTGCTTTCTGTTTCTCCCTCTCCTTTTCCTTGGCATCCAGAATCAAGTTTGCTGTACCGCTTCTGGAAGATAGTGAGGGACGCTTCTCGATGGGAGAAACCCCAAGACATACTTCTTTTTGAATTCCTCTGGCACCTCTACTGAGGGTTTGCCATCGGCCTTGAGCTTGGCTAGTACCCTTGGATTTTCGAGCATTTCCGTTCGAGAAGGGCGCGAAACGTATGGGCGTTCTGATTTACACTCGTAGGTGAAGTGCCCTGCGAAGACAATGTTAGGCATCCCGGTTTCACATCTGAAAAGGTGGCACGACTTCACCAGTTTTCAGACATTTCTGGCAAACGGTGGTGGACGTTGCGCGAGGGCTGTTGTAGGACTTGCGGTGGGGTGCAAACTTGGACATTATGGTGTCTAGGCTATCGAGGATGCCGAGCGGAGTTTGGAAGTCACTCTACTTTGTCTATGCTATGATGCAAGGCATACCATTCCTGTGCTTTAGGAGGATCGTCCCCAGCGGACCCATATAGAAGACTGATGGATCTCGGGCTCAGATGTAGTGCTACGAACCGTCATGGGGGGTAGAGCCTTTCTGCAAGCCTTGCCTCCAGGCTCCTTACCCAGGCTCCCGACATCGCTCTATGTGACCCTCAAAGCCCGCCTAACAGATCTACTCTTGACTCTCTTCGCGATCGTTGAAGTCCCTCCGGAAAGACCAGAGAAGCAAGATCACGGAGATATCGACTTCGTCGTAGCCCGTCCCCTCAATCGCGAGGGGATCACTCCAGAACGGGTGGGCCGCATCCTTGGCGCGGTGAAGAGTATCGAGCTCGACGGGAATAGGACATCCAACTATGCTATCGTTATCCCTCAAGAGGATTGGTTGGTGCATTCTGCGCAGGCTGTACCTTCGGGCCACATATATTGTCAAGTTGATGTCAAAGTGTGCGATGACGAGGAAGAAGCAGAAAGGATGACTGTCTTCCATGGCTACGGTGATCTCGGTATCATCATCGGTGCCATTGCAAAGAGCCGTGGTTTGTCCGTTAATCATAACGGGTTAAAGGTGATCGTTACATCCGCACATCAACCCAAGAGTTCTCAACCGAACGATTAGGTTGCAAGTCCTCGCCCAGATCCTCCAATGCATCTCACAGGTTCCCCACGACTGATTTTTGATTTCATGGGACTATCTATGGATAGATGGATGGAGGGGTTCGAGACGGTCGAAGAAACGTTCGGGTTCGCAACGACTTCACGATTTTTTGACCCTCGTCGGCTTCGCGTCCCATCAATGCACACGTTTAACAAGTCTGTGCAAAGTCGCAGCATGTACATCGACTTCCTCGTGTGGGTTCAGGACAAAAATCCAACAACATCTACACCAGGACCGCACCCAGACGCAGGCGAGGAAGCGCTTGTGGCGTTTGGTAAAAAGTCGGAATGGGATGCCATGGCCTACGAAAGATACGCAAGGACATGGCTGAAGAGTAACTTCAATGGAAAGCTCGTCGCGGAGTGGTCTGGTCTCGGTTGGAAAGGCGTGAAAGCAGTCATGGACGATATTAGATCTTCAGTTGGTGGGGAACGTGCACTCATTGGGATGGAGCTGGAACAGGTCAAAAGCCTAGTATTGATATCCCAGAAATCATTACAACTTGACGCGTAGCAGCAATGTACACTGTAGCCAACAACGGGTGAAATAGATATGCAGTCCACCCCGTCTCCCCGAGGCAAATGTTTCGAAGGAGTGGCAAAGGTTACCTCCCTCACGCCTACCAAATGTACGGGATGACCTTAGCTTGTGTTCTTTTCATATACTCAGCGTAGTCATTTCCAATGACGTCGTCTTCCTGGGCTGCTTTCTCCTACAGATCTCATTAACACTTTCGGTCAGATTCATCTAGATCACCAATCACACCTCGATAGGCATCTTGATTGCGAACACACCGGCAAGAACACCAAGGGAGGCAAGTGGGACATAGGACCAATACATAGCCGAGTAGAACACTTGTTGGAGAAGCATCACGCTTGTGACAATCAATGCAGGTCAACCTTTGTCGCGGCTTCAACAAAGATCACTCACCTATACGCGGGGTGACGGACGACTGCATAGGGGCCAGTCTGGGACATCTGGGGCTTCTCGCGACGCTGAGAAACCTGAATTAATAGCATCGTTCAGAGAAATGGGAGACCTTACCCCTATCATTTGCCAACGTTCGTCAGAGTGACAGAGTATTCGGTCAAAGGCGAATTTCAGAGAAAATCCAGCAGCGCAGGCCGCAAGTCTGATCGGAGTCTTCCACTCCGATCGGACAATGTCCTCCGGCAAGGCGAACTTTAACATCCAGGCGGGCTGCTGGAAATTGTTGAACACCACGGCGGTGCAGTAGACTGCAGGTGGGAGTAATACGGCCAGCGATTGGATCGGACACACGAGCTTGTCCAAGATTGAACGCGGGGCAGATTCTGGGATAGGGAGGCCACCTTCCCCTTCCGCGGCGACCTTTGGCATTCTTAACTTCCACAGAAGATACCTGAAGAAATCCGCAGTGGTGAGGACCGCCAACCCTTCGACCCCTTGAGGTGAGGGTATCGAAAAATGAAGCCCAGCGATATACATGATGTGGTGGTCTGTCGCAAGTACCAAGGTAGTACTCGACGTTGGAGCCCCTTTTTCAGTTCTTGGCCAAAGCGCTGCATGATGAGTAATGACTGTTGTTCAAATCATATGGTAGGATGGAATGGCAATTCACGTTGTGCGGCCGCATCTCGTAATTGGGCAGGGTACCCCCTCCCTCTTCCCCGAAATCAATGGAATGCACGTTTTGCGCTCCCGTGCGTCAGGCGTATGTTACGATCGCGCCTCAAGCGGACGTGGCGGGAAGAATGCAGAGCTGGACTGCGCTAACGCTCGCACCACAATCAAGTAGAAGCGATTGTTATCCTGCTTAGGGGAGATAAGTGATATCCAGATAGAATGACCAGCGACAACAACTTGAACCTGAAGTGAATGCAGCATCGACATTGGTTTCCAAGGGGAGGAGTTGGGACACCTTCATACCGAGGTTAATACCTTGCAGGTTTCATCACAAAAATGATGGTAGTGTTTTGTACTATGGGAAGCGTCAAAGTAAGTGGCAAAGCAACAAGTCTGCTAGCAATCCCTTCATCATTATGCAGTGACAGGTCATGGGAATTCGACATACATATTCCCATGCTTTTCTCCCGGTTCGGGATCATCGATCAGCCCCGGGCCTGGCTGATCAGAGTTAGAACTGAACATGCCAGCCTGAGACCCTCTGACCAGGATAATTTGTTCGTGCAGTCTCCTGCAAGTGCCATGGGCATTTGCCGGTGCCAGTGGGCTTCTGTTTGAAACTGACGTGTGAGGATTTCTGCCAGGTTCAACCTTTCCTTTAGTCTGGTACCAATCGAACCATTCCCGTGGGTTGTTGCAGTGCGAGTGCGCCTAATGACCACCTGATCACCCCTCTCGACCAACCTAAACTCTTATCATGTCGGAACCTATACCACTGTCCCCTCAACAGGCCGACATCCTCAAGACCTTTCGCGAGCAATTGTTCGCCGAAGGCATCCTGCACGAAGGAGATTCCATCGGTACAGATGATCCAACGTTGCTGTGAGTCTATAAAGGTCCTCAGTTCACTGATATGCCATGCGCGAGGAAAGCTAAGCACCAGCGTCCGATGCATTCCAGCCGATTCCTGCGAGCACGCAAGTTCAATCTCAATGAATCCAAGAAGATGATCAGGAACTGCCAACACTGGAGGCAAACTGTGTCGGGAATCGGTATAGATGAGCTGAACAACAGGATGGACCCCTTTGACGTGAGTAACAAGTGTTGTGTGATATTGTTACATTTGAACGCCTATGGCTCAAGTACCCCGGCCGCGAAGAAGTGTTCAAATCGTGGTCCATGTACTTCCACAAGGTATGTTCGTCTTTTCACTGCAAATGTTACACATTTGTTTCATTGTTTTTATATCAGACAGACAAGGTCAGGGGAACGTTCAATTGATGCATACAGAGCAGTCCCTTACTCGGAGTAGAAAGGGCGACCCGTGAACATCCAATTCTTCGGTGGCTTAAACCTTCCAGAGCTCTATAAGCACGTTACGCCAGAAAAGCTCGTGGAATCTATTATAGTGAATGCAGATTCCCTCCCTCGCGAGGTTCTGCCAGCTGCTTCCCGTGCAGCAGGTCGTCGCATCGAACAATCTCTCGTCATTGTTGATCTCAAGGACTTTGGGTCAGTCATGTACTGTCACAAACGTGCTTTGTGATGACACGGTATACAGCCTCTCGCAATTCTGGCAAGTGAAATCCCTTGCTCAAATGTCGTTCCAAATATCGCAAGACTATTACCCGGATACGTATGTTCATTATCAAGACCTTTCTTTCTGCATTTTCATCCGCTTGTCGTGTAGGATGGGTCAACTTGCCATCGTAAATGCCCCGTCTTCGTTCACGTTTATTTGGTCCATCATCAAACCATGGCTCGCCAAGGAGACCGTAGAGAAAGTCGACATTCTCGGGAAAAACTACAAAGAGGTTCTTTTGCAAATTGTGGATGCTGACAATCTTCCTGCTATTCTTGGTGGAAATTGTACCTGCTCGAGCGCAGGTGGTTGTTGCTTGAGTAGCGCCGGTCCTTGGATGGAAGAGAGGCTTGCAAGAATGACCGCGGCGAAGGAAGGTGTCCAGTCCGCTGGACCAAGCGAATGCATCACGCCGACTCTGGCATCATCTGAACGGACTTCGAGTACTAGCACCCATGCCGAAGGAAATCCCGAGCCAGTGGATGTGATCCACGAGAAGGTCGTCCTTGCAGATTCAACCGCGGAAGCGGCGACTGCGAATCGGCCAGAGGTGACATGATATCGAAGTCACGGTCGGGTTGTCTCATCAAATTATATGTAACTCGGGTACACCAAGTCTTATTTATCGTGAAGCAATTGTGGCGTTCTCAAAAAAATGCCTTAGAACGAGGAATGAGCAGTACGCAAGGAATAGACACACGTAACAATGGGCATAATCAGAAGATCGGTATAAAGTCCTGTATCCTGTCCTTCGCATCTTGTGCAATACACTCCGCTATCCATGTAATGTTGCGAATTTCTTGTTCCTTTAGCTTCATATAGCTATAGAACACGCCATACTGGAACTGTTGCATGAATGCCTGTTTATTCAGATGTACCTCCATCCGGAAGAACCGGTCCTCAAGTTGTGTCGCGACACCCAGATCTCCGACATCATGATTAGTCTGGGCTGATGCAGAGTTGTCAAAGAATGAGCGATATTCGGAGATATTGTCGCAGACTAGTCGGACTTGCTCGAGGTCATCTGCTTTTGCGAGGGCGTTGTTCCCTTCAGGAAACAATCTACCGATTGCAGGAAAGAGCTTGGCACGTTGTTCTTTGGTCAGCTCAGTGTCAAAAGAGTTGATAGTAATGTTGATTGTCCTTCGGTCTGCCTCGAAAGCAATGATGGTTTGCATTACTTCAGATGTTGGTGAGCCCAGAGTGCTGACGAAGTTGTAGAAATCCTCGAGATAAGCCTTGTAGACAGTGTTACGGATGATTTCGATGTTCAGGTCGTCGAGATCAGCAGCGGAGAGACAATCGCGGAAGTAAGGAGCTGTATTGCAGTATGCATAAATACGTGGTTTACGTTTCGTGATCCTGCACTCACCCAAGGGGGTTTCCACAAGGACACTATGGTAAAGTTCCTCGACATTGGTGGCAACGCATAAAGCTGGCATTGTATCAAAGATGCCAAGGGGATGACAGCGCTCTAAAAGCTCATGCGTATCCCTCTCATGCAAAGTCCCAGTGATCAACAGAACCACATTGTCGATCATGTAGCCGTACCTGAGTAATCATGGGGATTAGTCCTGTTGTAAAGAATAGCAAAGGACGACCAACGTGACATAATCAAGGAATTTACACAATGGTTCCACAGCATTGCTGCGGACGAAATTGAACTGGTCGACGAGTATTTGCGTTGCTCTATCGGAAATCGTGGTAGTCGAGAGCGGCGAGGGCTCGTTCGAGAGGAAGTTCCCGTAATCTGTTGCAGAAAGCTGCGTCTTCAAATCTGCAAGTAGAATGAGTATTTCCGGCGGGCCAATATGGCGGCATCTTCGGCGCGATACCTTCGAGACTCTCGCATTGTGTCAAGCTCGCGTAGTGGCCTTGGCTTAGAATGCCAGCCTTGTAACCGCGTACAATTCCCTCCAGAAAGCCGTTGTTGACCTATAGGAGAGATTTCTAGCGGGCTGGAACTTTAAGATCAGGTTGGGACGCACGTTGAAGAATAAGCCCTCCATGACGGCTTCCCAAAGGTTGACTGAGTCTTGCCGCTAATTGTTGTTTGGCTACTGACTCAAAGAAGAATATAGTTCCCACGGATTACTGACAGTGGAAGATTAAATCGGCGCGCAAAAAATAAACTTCGCGGGAAAATGCCCCTGAGCGTGCGCTATCAAGTATACTGGCACGGTCGCCGTGTGTTTTTGTAGATTGAAGAACTCAGGCTCATTTCACCGTGGCATCACGCCATAGGCTCTCACGACGATAAGCTGATTGGCACGAAAGATATGAAGATCTTAGCGACGTTGTTCTGTGGGGTCTCGTAGTCCACCATGACAAACCCAGACTCTGAGGAGAAGTCCTCTCAAGTGGAGGCTCAGCCAGGTAACACTTTGAAGTACGACTCTCCAGAGGATCGGAGAGTTCGACGCAAGGTTGACGCTCGGCTGCTTCCAATACTCACACTTTTGTACTTGCTCAGCTTCCTCGACCGGTGAGCGCTCTCAGGCATCTGGTTCTACTCACTGATTATACTTAGGACAAATATTGCGAATGCCAGGCAAGTATGTCAACATCTATAGCGACAATTATTGACCTTGTGTGAACTACAGACTCGATAGTTTAACTAACGTGAGACTACGAATCTGTGGTGATGCTGCCGACTCTCTTTAATCATTGCTCAGGACCTTGGCATGTCAGCATCAGCATACAATACTGCGTTGACGTTATATTTCGTCGGATACGTATCTTTCGAGATACCCGCCAATGTCAATTGAATGCGCATATACATATACTGCTGTGTACTAACCTCTATCTTTTTTCTGGCATATTTGTCTTTCCAGATCATGTAATTCTATTCTTTTCACATCACTCGATTCTCACCTTTTGAGGGGTAGTTTGAAGCGTTTTGATCCCCAATTTTGGCTCCCATCTTTGACTCTCGTCTGGGGTATCGTATCCATTGCTCAAGGGCTTGTGACGAACCAGGCAGGCCTCTTCGGGGTACGATTCCGTAAGTTCTCTACTCGTTTCGCATATATCGATTATATCCTGCTCCCTAGTGTTAGGCGTGATGGAAGCAGGTCTATTTCCCGGGGTTATTTACGTGTTCTCTGTCTACTATCTCAGGTAAGGGGTGCTTTCCCGAACCAGGTGACCTATTCATATCGCTTTGCACCCGCATACAGACGGGAACGCAGCTTGAGAGTAGCCGTGTTCTTTGGCGGCGCAGCTCTTGCAGGAGCATTCGGAGGTATCGCACATTGATGTTGACGTCCTTGCATGAGTAATGAACGTTTGCTAGGGATATTCGCCTACGCAATCGGTTTAATGAATGGTGTCGGAGGACGCAAGGGATGGCAGTGGTAGGGCCTACTCTAGCAATACTATCCCATCATTACCCAACGCTTAACCTTTTCATTTAGGATTTTCATCCTTGAAGGTACCCTTACATCAGTCATATCGCTAGCTGCATATTTTGTTGTGCCAACTTGGTCCCACAAGGCAAAATTCGTGAGATTTTGTTCTGATGATCATCTGACGTGATTACGCTGACATCCTGTATAGTTAACGGAAGAGGAGCGCAGTCGCTTGATTGAAAAACTGCAGGCAGATTCGGATGCAGGCACGGACCAGTCGTTTCAGTGGTCCTCTGTTCGGTCCGCCTTTGAGGATCATCTAGTCTGGGCATATGCGTTCCTGTTCCATGGCTTCTCGTTTGTGCTATATTCGCTCAGCCTCTTTTTGGTGTGTATCTTGTTCCACCGCCTTCTACATATCGATACTAACTAGCTGGTAGCCCACCATTATAGCTGGCCTAGGATTTCAGACATGGCAAGCACAGTTGTACGTGTGTTATACATGTCTTATCACTAAGCTGATCCATTGAATAGGATGACAGTGCCTCCCAATACCATTGCGAGTCTCTCGGTATGGGGAACGGTCTGGTTATCCAGTCGATTAAACATGCGTGCGCCGTTTATCATCATCGCCGGAGTAGTTGCGATCATTGGTAAGGCGTGCCTTCTTCATGAATATAATGTGCGGACCAATATATCTTGCAGGATACATCATTCTGATCTCGTCAACGAAACGTGAGTAGCAGTAACAGTTCCATCATGTTTATTATCTTACAGGCCCTCCAGCTGGTGTGCAATATTTCAGCGTCCATCTTGTGGCAGGTGATTGCATGCAATCCTTTGGACGTGCGGACTTTGACTGACCCTTTTCTTCTCAGCTGGAGTATACACTGGCAATTCATTGCTTCTCAGGTTAGCTTGACTACCTTGGGTGTTCTCCGATGCTTGCTTACATATGAAATTTCAGCTGGCCCGGTGAAAATGTTTCCGGACAGACCAAACGTGCAGTTGCAGTCGCAATGCAAATTGCGATCGGCGACATTGGCGCCATCGCTGCGTGCTTGATATATCGGCCATCTCTTAGCGCGCATCTCTACCGCAAACCCAACCTCATCGCTATCGGATATGTTCTGTTCGCCATCTTGATGACCACATATCTATGGGTGATGATGGCACGGGAGAACAAGAGACGTGAAGCGGTTCTCGCCAATAGCAAGGAGGACGACTGGATTGAAACAGACGAGGAGAGACTCAGGCTCGGTGATCAGTCAATCCATTATAGATATCAACTTTGAACCCCAACAGCCGGAATGGCACTAGTTTATTGATCCGTTCTCAGGCTGCCCCTACGCCTGCCACCGCAGGGTGGAATTACATAATTACACTCTTTGCTATGAATGCTTGGCGAAGCGGCGTTAGGCCTGTTGCATTGCCTCCTACCCGTATGCTCAACTCACTGTCATTATTCCGAATGCTTCTCCCAGGTTCTGACCTGGTGGCACTGAGCAGTCCTCACGTTCAATTTAATGCGCTATCGCCACAGAAATTCTTTCAGGTACGTTGCTAGTAACGTATTGGAGTTATGATTAGTGCTATCGTCGATATTAACGAGCAGTTATCTTTCGTAGTACCCCCTCTGCATCCGCTCAGTATGCATGACAGCGACTCTACCCAATCTCTGTTGAAGAAAAAGTTTACCGCAGTCAAGTCAGGCTGGTCTGCCGATGGTGCAGATCTCTTCGTCCTACTGTGTTCTTTTCTCCTAATCACGGCATGCATCGTCCTTCTCGCCCTTATATTCTATACACAAGCATATTACCTCTGGGACGGCGTGCCTACCAAGGCGTTGTCGCTCCTCCAACGGGGGATATCAACGCTGTCGATCACCATAACGTCGGCCGTGATCATGGTGGCCGGAAAGCGCTACGTGCTCTTCAAATTCGCCAGAGGAGGTATCCGCAGTCAAAGAGTCGCCATTTACGGTCGTCCGTCGATCGGTAACCTTACGTATTACTTGGTGCGGCATGGCTTTGAGCTGCCCTTGTTTGCCTTGTCAGCCGTATGGGCACTGGGATTGGCAACCGGGTTGACCGTGAACGACACGTGGGCGCTGGTGCCCATCGTTCGGTCGCTGATGATGTCACTTCCCTTTGGCCCGCTCGACTCGCTGCTGCCATCACTCAGCATTATGATCCCGGCGTCTGGGCAATTAAGCTATGTCATGGCGTCGCAGTGTTCGGGGGTGGGCGGTACCGTTGGACTCATCGAGATCGTGGGTAGTACACAGCTGGCTTCAGGAGGTCCAATGGGGGCCCTTTTTTATCCTCCGCCCCCAGTTTACGTGGTCAACAGTGCATTCTCCCTATCCGGGTCGCTGAATGGATTCAACGTTTCCATGGAGGCAGTTTCCTCTGTCCCACCCACCGCACAGAACCTCACCTGCGTCGATACCACAGGGTATGGTTTCAGTACGGGACAAATGTGGTACGAAGGGGGCGATAACCAATCACTGTCCATCATCGCCACAAATTCGAATTCCCTGTATCGCTTTAACGCGTCCGCCATCGTTATGGCCGGCACGTTGCAATCTACAAGCAACGTCACTCAATTCGTGCTGAACGGGACGACATGGCCAAACGTGATGTCCAGCGATCGTTGGGCGCAAGACATCGCCAGCTTGGTCTGCAACGCCACGTATCCCGCCGCCGGCATCTGCGGCAGCGGTTCCTCTCTCCTCGACTTTTCCATCGTGCTCAACTCCAACTATTTTCCTTTCAGCCCGCTTGGCAATGATACACAGGAAGCGGCAGGGATCTACTGGAGTACGGCCTTGGGCATGGCGATGGGGGCCTACAGTTCAGCGTTGTCTCCGATCGGCACCTTTGCGCCAAATGTGTCCGTTACGTTCATGGATGTCTTGCAGTTTACACCGCGCTACGGGGTTTACGTGCTCATCGCCAACGTCGTCGTCTCGGTCATCATGCTGATCGTCGTGGTGAGATTGCGCCTCCAGAGCCGTCTCGGCGCGGATTTCATCGATACCACTCGGTTACTGCTGGACCCGCTGAAGAACCCCGAGTTGTTCAACGTGTCTTTGGGCGCCACCGTGAAAGCACATGCGAACCCGTACATGCTGGTGAAAGAGGACAGTGAATTCTTGCTTGCGGATCAACCCGAAGCATTGTCGGAGAAGGCCAGGAAGCGAAGAACTGGTAGATAACATCAAAGACATTGGTACAGATGTCCATGTAGACCATGCTCATTCACTCTTGTACCAAGACCCACACCTTGTTTCAAGTCCATCATGATGCCTTCGCGATTCCTAACTTATTCCATTGTATAACCCATCCATGATCTGCACAACGATATCATTTATTAGGATGAATCTAGCAAAGGAAATTATGGCGATGAAAAAGTACAGTTATAGTTGCGTATGTAAGAACGTGCTTCTACTTCACATGTCCGTAGGCCTCAGGTGGTTATGCGACGCCGCTTGGAGACGCGCACATTTTGATACTCCTCGTCGTCATCATCGTCACTGTAATCTTCCTCTGCAACGTCAGAGCCATAAAGTTGTTTGCGCTTGTCAAGGTCGACTTTGCGCAATGAACGGAGGTGGACGATGAGAGACTTGTGAAACTCCGTCTTCAGGGGATGGATGATTCAGGTCCCCGATGCGTACCGGTGAAAAAACGTCCCTCACCTTCATGATTCGCCGTTTCCCATCCGCACTCCTGTCCTGTCGTTTCCGTCTCTCCTTATACTACATGACCGCGGTCAGGGCTCTGACTAGAATCTCAAGAGTTGGTGTATTACCTTGCGCTGCTCATCTACGAGAAGGGCAGACAAGTGTTTGATCCATCGTTGAAGGTTGGACTCTACCTTCCGCTTCTTCGCCTGCATGCTTAAAAGAAGTGTCATTGCGTTCTCCCCATCGTCTTCTACGATTGCTTCATCGTCGGAATCCGGGACGATATAGGATGTCACCGTCGCAGCCGCAGACCTTCGGGGTCGTCTACGAGACGTTCGGGGAGGAGTGCCTGCCTGCGATGGGGATGACAGCCCTGTAAGACACGTTGAACGAGACAGGGTCGGAGGACTGGTTTCCTTCTTGATATCATTCGGCTTTACACGCGATTTGTAGGAGTGTTTGGTGTCTGAAGGAGGAACCCGTTTCGACAGATAGTCTTCTTCGCTGAAAAAGAACTCGGCCCCAAACTCGATTTCATGATAGAGGCACCAATTCTATCGATAAAACTCAATGCTAAAATCGTACCGGTACAAACGGCGGTACTCACGGGTGCTCGACCTAGATGCGCGAGCAGCTTGAAGTGTTTGAGAGTGATTGGAACATGGCTTGACGTTGTTGTGTAACCTACACTAGCTGGAGAAAGATAGAGATGAAGAAGCTAGAAGCAAACCATTACAGTGCAGTTAACGGGGATGAACACTGAACGTACCGTAGTATTATTGTTAATTACGGCATGGGTCATGAATACCGCCATCATAGGACTGTGTGGGTCGTATTGTTCCTTGGCCCACCTACCAACTGGCAAAGACTCTGGAGATATGTTAATAGTGTCCGCCTAGGAGATGCCTAAGTGGTCCAAGTGATCCTCACCGATAGGAAAGTCCAATTTTCCGTTCACATCAGCACCATAAATGCTGTAGTAGTACGACCGTCTACGAGATCGAGTGGGAGCCATCTCGTCTTGACGGATCATAGCAGACAACGTATCCTGCCCTATGGCACCCTACGGACCGTTTAACATAAGAACATCAACATATAATAGGCAACTGCGAACCAAATCAGGTCCATCGCCCATAGGTGGCGTTTCCTCCGGCTCCTCGATGACAAAATCACGAGGATGATCCTCCTGACCTTCCATTTCGGCTGATTCACCGGAGAGGGAAGCAGAAACACCCGAAGTCTGATTATTCGATCCACTTGAGTTGGCTCGGATCATCTTCAAATTACTAAAGTCTCGACATAGCACTGCTTCATAGGTAGCACATGCTTTTTCGTCCTCTACTGGAGGAAGATCGTCCAGTGATAGCGAATATCGCCTTACAGCAGCATCTGCGAGGGCGGCATGAAGAGAATAACATTCCACGAGCTTACGCAGCGTCTTGCCCTAGGACGCGTCAGTTGACTGAATATGAAGGAGCAGCGTTCTTACCTTGCTCGCAATCTCTAAGCATTTGATTGCAACGTCCTGCACGAGATCCTTAATTTCTTTCACACTCAACCCCATCTCTTCTTTCGCATACTCGAGGAGAAGACCATGCTTCTCCACAAAAGGGTTGATCATGATATTAAACAAGTCCTCCTTCGTCACCGGCAACAAACCGATTGCTTCCAATTTGCCGCGGAAAGATGCAATGACTTCAGGCATGGCGGAGAGCCCCCACGTGCCGTCAGACAGACATATGGTCAATAACATAACAACTCGGACCGTTGGGTCAGTATTGGGGAAATCGGTGTAGAGTTGACGCAGGACATTAATGGTGTATGTCGATGTGATCGAACGCGATTTCACGAAAAGCTAGAAGAGAAGTTATGAATACGCGCCCCCAGAGTCTCATCTGACACCCTCACCTTCATCAACTCAATAACAACGGAACTGATAATGATCAAAGACCGGAAGACGGAAGATCAATCAAAGAGACTTACCCGAGTTTGAACAACAGCTCGCCTGAACGATCAAGCGTCTTGAGGGCTCGATATGCGGACTCGTTGCTCTTGGCCTCCATACATATTTCCGCTGCCACTGTACGACTCAAAAACATCCTAGTCGACTCAAACATGAATATCGCGTTTCGTACAGAGCGAATGGAAAGCCACCTTGGATCTAGACGTTTGAGCTCCCTCACATTCCGGACGATATCGTCGGTTCGGTCGCCGCTGTTAAGCGCTTGCTTTTCGAACATCTTGCGGAAGACGAAATCACGGTACTAATTTGCCCACAGTGAGAGATTAGCGGATTGCGAAAAGTTCTCAGATACCTTTGGATCCATCCGGAATCCGTTGGCCTCCGCATATGGTAATAGCCTCGGTTCGATGGCAAGTGCAATCGGCAGTTGAGCCATCAAAGGATCCTTGGTAATCATCACATGAGGGAACAGAAAGACCAGGAATCGAATCACACACCTTCATACTGAATGGGATGAACTAGGCCGAGTCACAAACCAAACGATTGCACAAGAAGGAAAGCACACCTTATACTTGTCCAAAATATCGCGAACGTCTTCCCACTTTGTATTCTTCAAATCCTGGGGGAGCCTGCTCTCCTTGAGAAAGGAATGGAAAATGTAACCGTCGTCTTCGTTCTTTCCGAGTGGTATTTCATCGAATAGCGCCGAAGTAACTTTCATAAAATGCGTGAACACGGGGAGAGGTATTGACCTGACCCATGGCGTTTTGATAAAGTGACTTGCAGAACGGAAGTAATGATGGATAGCGACCTGTATCATGTAACGCGATACATAGGCGCCACTTGATACCAGGATCTGAAAGGGGCGCATATATTCAGCTGGGAAGCATGGAACCGAAGTAGCAAGGGTGCGTAAGACGTACGTCGATGACTTGGTCATTGAGAACTCTCCCTCTGCCTAGAGCCCAAAACATGGCATCCATGCGACCGTATCGATGGAGAAAATAATGGGCGCGAACATAGGGATCCTTGGAGACGCGGTGGAAGCGTTTCGAGGTGAGAGTGAGGGCAGTGGGATCGTTAAGTTCGTAGATGATGAGATGGATGATATCGTCTGGGTCAGTAGTGAGGAGATGTGAAATAAGTCACACCGTAGGGAAAAACATACCGCATAGACGCTCCATAGGTGGAGGAGGGACGTGCTCGGCGACGGGGCAAAACGG
>QGOI01000877.1:0-12738 GCA_003313885.1 Boletus sp. MG55 | reverse complement strand
TTCCGTTCCGTTCCGTCCCGACTCCCTTCGAGTCATATTTATATTCTGAGTCCGCTATGGACTCTGATACGTAGGGCCTATAAAAGGCCTGCTTCTTTCTCTCATGTACCTTACCTTGATCTACGCAATCTACCGCATAGTGTCAAGAAGCCCAGCTGAGCTCCTTCGTCGACCTCCACATCTCCTCGGATCTCAGCCCTTCTGAGAAGTCTTCCCTTTCCGGGTCGACTTAGATTCATCACGCGCCTTTGCCCATAGACGGTGATTGGAAGCCTCAGCGACTCAAGAGCCGTCGCTGCCGTAGCCATTCGGGGATACCTCTTTAGGATCCAGGAACACGCAACTTGACCTGCCGGTCCAGCGTTACTTGTTCGCTTCAGGTCGAAGCGTAACAACAAGTACAGACTGAGCACTTCAACACAGGCCATCAATGGCTGGATTGACCAACTCGACAAGAACCTCACAGGCAAAAAAAAGAGTGCGGCCCTATGGAAGAAGAGAAAATGGCATCTGAGTCCTGCGGATTGGGACTTTTTGGAGTGTTTTGTTGGCATTCTAGTTGTACGTGTCAAAATTTCATGTCGAAGTTGGTCATCGTATCTCATTGCAGTGGTACTCTCCTATAGCTATTCCACATGTCAACACTCGATCTCTCGAAAAAAGGCACCCCGACTATTTGCAAGATGCTACCGATCTACAAACTCATTGAAAACCATCTCCAAAGTCACCGATCGCAAGCTCGCAGGCAGTTCAGTCAGTATAACCTCAACCATGCAATTAACTGTGGATTACGCAAGCTTGAGCAGTACATCAACACCGCTCTCGAATCCGATTATCCAATGTTAGGAGTTCGTAAGTACTACCTGAATTGTATGACAAATGGAATACTAAAGCATGACCTGATACATATTTAGTCCTTCACCCCGGATTCCGTCTCTCCTACTTCGAAAACACAGATTTGTGGCCAATGAGGCTCAATTTGCCACATCGTGCACGTGTCCTCCTTGAGCACCTGTACTCAACATATACCAAAGAGTCTGTTGAAGCTGTGACTCCAAACTCCATGGCGACCAGCACAGCAATCCAGGCCCCAGTAGTACCTGCCTCTCCCACAAAGCAATCACCGTTCATGGTCGCAATCAAGACTCATGGTGATCTGAGCCACGGGAATCAAAATGAGGTTGATGTCTACGTTAGTGGGCTATATCCGTTTGTGGGAGTCGACGACAACCCCCTCGCATGGTGGAAAGTGAGTTACTTGATTCCTCAGGCTGTCTTGAATTTCAGGGTACAAGCACTTACCACTCGTGTCTGGTAGCAACACGCACAGACATTCCCTGTTCTGTCTTGCATTGTGCGAGATGTGCTCGTGATTCCCGCTGTCAGTGTGTCAGTCAAGCGTCTCTTCTCGAGCAGCAAGCACACTCTCTCCAACGCCTGTTCGTCAATGTCAGCCAAATCCGCCTCTGTCACTGTCATCGCCAAGGAATGGTTGAAACTAGGCTACGGCGACCACATTAACTACCTGGAGGGTGTCGCTATCCACGAGGGTTGATTAAATCTGAGTATTTTCGATTAAATCCGATTACATTCGATTACATTACATTACATTACCCTACGATTAGATATGGTATGGCCCGTACTTGAAAACTTACAGATACAATACATTACGGGCAAAAATCGTATTTAATCGTAATTGGACAGCACTACAGTCGACTCCCTTATAACACATACATTTTCAGTCTCCCGATTTGGTTCACAGGGATTTCACACCCAAAACCCATACCTCTCCAAAACACATAACCCATACTATTTTTTGGTTCTCAAAACCCATACATCTGCTTACATAATGTGAATAAACTGCTACATTAGGAACTTGTATTATATAATACTTATTTTTCACCATGACTTGGATACCACCACATCAACTCACTTGTGAATGCTGACTTGTGTCAGCAAAAACCTTGCTTGACGGCTGTTTGTGTTGAACCATTAGATCAAGTTTGTGCATCACAACAAGTTTCTTTGTCAGAACATCATTCATTGCATGCACCTCTGTGAAAGTAAAACTATGTAACTATGAAAGTCATAATCACAATGAAGGCTAAAGGCTCATAACAAAGACTGATGAGGCTCCCTTGTCACACCTTGTCATGCCGTCAGGACTCCAACTCAGGAGGCACTGGAACCATGCAACTATTTGAAAACATTGCCAAGATATAGGGCAATACAAGATCAAAGGGCAAGCTCTTACTCTTGTTGAGTGCTACGCTGTTGTGACCAGGGGTACATAGGGAATAACACGGGTATACCCCTGGGTTGCACACGAGAGTGAGGCGACAGTGACAGCGAGGTGTGGGTGGAGGCGAGGACGAGGTGACGGTGGTGAGGCGATGGTGACAGCAAGGCGTGGGTGGAGGCGAGGACGAGACGTTGAGGGGGATGGGATCCATTCATCGCATGCAAATGCGTGCGCAAACGCGCAGTGCGTTTGCAAGCGTGTTTGCACACAAGGGTGAGGCGACGGTGGTGAGGCGGCAGTGACAGTGAGATGAGGTCGAGATGGCGAGGTTGAGGGGAGCGATGAGAGACCTGCACGGGTATACCGGTATCAGCCCCTGTACTCGTACCTGTACCCGCTGAAAACCCGTACCCATCACAACGGGTACAAGTACAAAACCCGCGGGTTTTACCCACAAGTCTGGTGGGTTGTGAACGGGTGGGAGCACGCACAAATGGGCTGGGTGGGTAGTGGGTGCAAAGGGTGCAAGCATGCTGTGCTCGCATGCAGACGTGAACGCGAACGCATTGTGCATTTGCATGTGTTTGCACGTGAGGGCCAACTGAGGGTGGTGAGGTGAGAGCGAGACGACGAGGGGGATGGAAGAGTTGATCACACTGCATGTGATGAAGTGGCTAGGAGGAGAGGGTGGGCGACGGTGAAGCGAGGGTGAGGGAGAGCACGATGGCGACAGCCCATTTTGCTGTCACTGGGAGGAGAGTGAGAGCGAGAGAGGGTGCGACGGTGCTGGCACGCATCGCCGAGAGAGGGTGAGGGAGGTGACGGCGATGGCACACCCATTGTGCCGTCGCTGGGAGGAGAGGGAGAGCGCGATGGCGCTGGTACGCGTTACCGAGAGAGGGTGGGCGAGAGTGCGATGAGGGTGCCAAGAGGGGAGGGTGGGCGACGGGTGCTGGCATGCGTCGCCAAGAGAGGATGGGCAAGGATGCGATGAGGGTGAGGGTGGGCGCGACGGCAACGGCGCTGGCACACATGGTGCGCACACGATGGTGAGGCGCATTGCGCCGTTGCCGAGAGTGGGGGGTGGGTGACGGCGACAGCGCTGGCACGCATGGTGTGCCGTCACTGAGATCCGTGGCTGCGTGAGTGGCCGTGGTGGTCGTCTGCCCATTCGTCATTCGTCAGTATTGACTCGGAGTTGCGCTGGCGTCGCTGCCACTGGTGGGCGCTTTGCTGTGCCACGGGTGCTGGTGCGGGTTTGTCATGGGTCAAGGTATCCATACCTGCACGGGTTACCCTGGGCTGTACCCGTGTGGTACCCTGCATATATGGTTGTCGACATAGCTAGGGGGACTGTGGCCAAAGGCCACAGTCAGCCTATCACCAACTGCATTGAGTGGCGGGTTGCAGCATAAACCGGTGAGTGGTTATGGGACGTGTATGGTGGGCGTACCTAAAGCTCCCAATTCGTAAGCCTTACTAAGAATGGTGGCTATTGCCATCACCATTCTTAGTTAGGCTTCTTACATGCGTTTTCCCGCCACCAGCATTAAATATTCCACAGCCCTCCGGGCACCCCTGGACCCGCAACATTTCAATGGATGCAATACAAATGTTAGGCTTTTTTTGCTCAATTTACAATAGATAAGTATGTGACAGTGTACCAACGATTATTAATGCATTTGCTCGCCCTGTATGTCCGTCTGCAAACTATGTGATGTTAAAATCATTGTGTACTCTCAGATGACTTGTCTTACATCTTGATGATTTCTGCAACATCCAAGACGTTGTCTTCTTTCATATGCTGGATTTTGTATCCGTGGCAGAAGGCAAATATTAGGTAAGGGCAGTTATTGGTCCCATCATTGTGCATGTTGCCATTGAAGATGATGAAGAACCATTTTCCATGTAGCTTGTCACCTAACCGCAGCGTATATGTTTTCAGGTTGTTGGTTTGGGTGAAAAATGTGCATTTTCTGAAGATGTTGAAGTTGTCGTTTGCAGTTTCTGCAATGATGACACTGATAATTCCACTCCATCGTCCAGCTGCCACATAATATGCTGTGACCACTCTTTTAGTACACCTTTCAGCTGTCAACTCTTGGTCTTCAACCATACTGAAACAACATTTAATGCAAGAGGTTATATTGACCATTAATTTACCTTGCGATGATGCCATCAATGTCATTCTTATGATCTACAGTGAGGTCGAGGTATTTTTTCTCCTGGGCAGTTTGTCTGAGAAGCAAATAGGGTGATCTGATAAGCCCGACAGGTCCCTCCTGCAGGGCTGAATCATATATGACCATGATTTCTTCTGTACTTTCATGGTTTGGATTGTTGTTCATAAAGATTTCTCTCCGAGTCTTCCAACCGAAGAAAACATTGTTGTGCATCCACACAGCCATCCTGGTCTGCTCTCGTGGGATGTCAAGTTCTAGAAAACCATCAGTCAATCCGTTTCCACATAGGTAAGCAACAACATTTGTGGAGATTTCGTTGTTTGCCATAGTGGTGATAGTGGACCGACATAGGAATTCAATGGTTCATTTTTTTGTTTTGATGAAGCTCCTTTGATGACTCAACTCTAGAGGGGTTATGTCTCACAATGATGTATAAAAGGTGATATTGCTCTGTTGAGAGGACGCACACAATCATGCCTCTTTATTCATCCAGTCACTCTGTGTTTATCATTTGTCACGACATCTGGGATGAAGTTTTTAATCTGCTTCCGCTCCGTTCCTTGCTTGCTCTGGCGGGTACTGATCATGTTCACCATGAGGCTGTCTTCTCGTACTTTGGTCACCGCACTATCCATTTAGCTGCACGGTTCTTCCCTGACCCCTTTGCATTTTTACGAATTCTCCATCAAGCCAGTGCTGTTATTTCAGGCTCTGCTACACTCAAATTACTGTTTTCATTTGAAAACTGCTTCTGGGACGCCAATGATTTGGATCTTTATGTGGCATATTGCAATGTTACTCCGCTGGTGGATTTCCTGCAGTCGGTGGGCTTCACATGTGGTAGTGTTTTTTGTGCCAACCCATACTCTGCTGGATCAATTCACTCCATCATGACATTTCATCGTGCCAGGCATAAAGTCGACATCATTCTGTCATGAACATCCTCAGCAATCACCCCTATCTTCGAGTTCCATTTAACAGCGTTGATGAACTACATTTCAGCCAATTCCATTTTCTTGGCCTATCCATCACTTACAGGCTGCAAATGTGCAATTGTGAATCCCAGGTTGTTTCAGCTTGGCAAAGTCAAAATTCCCACATTACGTGCCCTTCCCAAGTACCAGGAATGCGGTTTCAAAATCTCGTCTTCGGTTCAATTTCGGGTGAAAGAGCTTCAAACAAATATAGTTCCCCATTGTTGTGGGTATGCCTTTGGATGCTCTGAAACACACAGAAGCACTGTTGACAGCGGATGTTTCCACGCACGTGTTCATATGTTCCTAAACGATGACAAGGATGAATATCCATCGGTTGTGGATGCAATAAGGTGGCGTTTGGGCGGGTATTGTTGCTCCTTGCGGATGGGATATGATGTTCCATATGTGATTACTAATTGAGAAAGGACAGTTTGTGTAGCTATGCTGGTGATGTGCTGGAGTTGTGTGCCTTTTACATCCAATGACGGTCTAACAATGTTTTTGTTGTGACGCTCAAAGTTGACACTGACTGTGGTCGACGTGTATGGTGAGCCAGCAAGCCTAAGGGTGACAGAAGTGTTGTTACATGAATGCACACACGAATATGAGTGCACAGTGCATTCACATGTATGTTTCAGCTTGAGCATGATAGTGCCTAGGGCCGTCTCGATGAATCACAATTCAATTACACCCGAGATTGTGTGCATGATACATGTCAACTCATTACAGTTAGATTCTCAAATCAGATACATCACAATTGCCACTGTGATGATTACTATGCTCATTGGCTTCTGCACTGTGTAACAACGAGACAGCCAACATTTCCATTTGAACACACCGGTGAGACGTCCACCTGTTGTCTGTGTCTTTGACTCGATAATGTGTTACCTTTGTTTCCAGCAGCACAAGATCATCTTTCTTCAGATCAGTAGCTGAGTAAGGAAGCATGTCTGATTTAATGGTCAGCACTCAGGCTTCACGAGCATCATAAATGTCTGTGAACAACACCTTTCAGGTGTGAGCATGGCTACCGTCGATATTACGGAAAGTACTCACTGGAGCATTAGACCCCTTTCACTTTGCCATTTAGTGCCACGCACAGTTTTCATTGTGTCATCGGTGAACTCTGTAATTAAAATTCAGTTGTTATTTTTTTGTGTGTGTGAATTACAATTGTTATGAACCTATTGGGGGACTCACCAGTCCTGAGAGCAGTTTGGCGGATTGGATTCCCAAAGACTCCAACAATGGAACAACAGTGATCGAAGCCTGCTTATCTGGAAAACCATTTTTCAAGAACCACACAGACGCAATATGCCCAACGGTCCAAATGACAATGGGCTCGTTTGTGACAGGGTTGCACAACTGCGCCTGATGATCAGCAAATGGTTGGTACCTTCCCCATGTTGCAGTAGGTAATGTTTTTCTAAGGGCATACACATTTGCCTCCTTATTTACAAAAGTCGATAATGCATTAATCCGACTATTGAAATTGTTAAGCTGTCATTGAGCGTCGACAACATACTCACATGAGTAAGTTATCTGGATAATGTGCAACTTGCTGATGGTCAATGAGATTTAGCATGGGGTTGGGAATGATCATTTGGACTGCTATTTTTAGGTCGCCTTGATCTTCCTTCACCTTCATCGTGACATTTCGTACTTTTTTGGTAGCGACTGCCTTTTTCTCAGGCGAACCAATGCCTTTTGGTTCAGGTGTATTATCAGAAACAACGGGTTGAGATTTATTGTCTTTGCTATGTGAACCAGATTGCCTTGATGGTCCTCCTTCCACACATTGCAAAGGAATGCTTTTCTCATTGTCTGGCGCACCACTGGCATCAGATTGCCCAGTGGATGCTGTCTCCGACATTTCTTCTAATCGATGTTCATCATGATCGACACTTTTACTAGGAATGACAGTCATTTCGTTATTGTTACCCATTGCGTCTGAGTCTTTAGTATTCCTGTAAATGATGTTCAGCTTTGTTTCTGGATAATGTTCACAGTTGGAGTTACATTTTACATTTGCCTACCTGTCGGTTATCGGTTGGATGTTCGTCACATTTTCCCATGTTGCTGCGTCGAATGATAATGTATGGCAGGAATGGTTGTGCCCAATACCAAGGTTTGGAAGCAGCGCACAGTCTCTGTCCAAACCCACTGAATGGGGTTTTTATAGACTGCGCAATAATGTCCCCTATCTGCTGCCTAGATTGGGGTTCTAGGGGTCGACATTCAGTTCATACTAGTATTATGGATTATGAATCACATGCATGACAGTTTCGGGGTACGTTACGTCAAGGGTGCAGTTTCGTCCATTCGGAGCATTGGTTAGCTGGTGATGATGATCAATCAGCAATGGATGTATGTAGGTGATGTTCAGGAAACTGCGTCAGTTCACGTTACTTCATGGTTCCGCTTGTCAAACCATTGAACCGTTTGGTTGTCAATTCGGGTAATATGGTCAAGTTCAGTGTAAAGGTCCTCCTGCAGTCAGGAGAAGATTCAATGGGGTGAGAACCAGCGAAAGACGGCAAGTCTTTCCAGGCCAGTTGCATGCGACAACATGACATAAGCATTCTGGATACTGTGACCACATGCACTTGCTAAATTGACGACCACAGCATTCATGGATGCCCCTTGTACTTTATAGTCAGTGAATGCCCAGGCAGGAATGAGAGGCAGCTGTGTGCGATTGATGCGTAAATTTTTGGTTCTTGATATGCGATGCGTGAATTGAACACTCTTTGGGAATATTGGCACAATGCTGTTTGGTAAGCCTTCAATGGCGATTGGGGAGGAAGTCACTTTGACATATGTGCATACAGCTTCCTGTCCTTCAGGTACTGTTTTATAGATCAGATCCATCAAGATTCCTTTGGTTCCATTGATGATCTTATTCTCCATTGAAAGGTTCTCTGTGACCATCACAGGCATCCCGGGCACAAGAGGAAGCCGACCTAAGGCTTCCTTCGATTCCTTTGTGCATACATGGGACAGTCACACTCAATTGGTCCCTTTGATGTGTTGCTTATTTATTTTGTCAATGGCCAGGTAAACGTGGTACTCCTGCTTTGTCTCGAGAGCAAATTGTTGAGCCTTCGTATCATTGTATAAATCGCGTAACCGCCGTTCACCAAACACGACTGGTGCATTCTGCAGGTTTTTGTACTCGTCCAGACAATCGAATTGTAGCTTGTCCAAAATTCGTCCTTTCAGAATGTCATAATCTGACAGTCCCGTGTTCTTTTGTAGTGTTCCCGACCCAACACAAAAACGATTAAGAAGGGCAATATACTTGGGATCTGCCATGGCTCTGATATTTTTTTTCAGTTCAACAATGTGCGTGAGTTGTTGCCAAATAGCCACGCCAAGGAGTCCTCAATGGCCACGAAGACTCTCTGTTGTATGCCCAGTCAAACGACCGAGTAGCTCGGATGCATATAATGCAGCACTACCAACTGGTCATAGTTGCCCCAAGTCACCTGCAAATATCACGTTAACCCCTCCAAAAGGTTCATTGGTTTCTTCAGACCCTCGGTTTCCTTTCTTTGTGATGGATATTCGTTCAGCAATTTGGCAAAGAAGCTCAGCGGATACCATAGAGACCTCATCCAAAATCAAATAACGAACTTTTCCCCAAATCCCTTCCAGGTCAGCTTGTTTTCCTATCTTTTCACCCCCCGGTAAGAACGTCAATGCATGGATGGTATAGCCATTTATCAAAATGGCTGCACTTCCCATAGGTGCACTGAGTAAAAGGTTCTCCAGGCATCCACATCGTTTAAAAAGCGCAACAATTGCTTTGATTACATGGCTTTTTCCTGACCCTCCAATCCCTGTGATGAACAGCAACAGTTGCTGCTGGGTGCTGAATGTGAAATGTTTGGCAGCTATCCGAAAGGCACGAGACTGCTCATCGTTGCCATCGAAGCCAAATTCTGTATGGATTTCATCAATAATGACCAGCACTTCATCGATGGTCATTTTCAAAGGATGGATTTCTTCTCCATGGATGTCATCAAATAACATGCCGATATTAACATGTGGATCTTGGCACATATGACGCTTTCTCAGTAAGTCATCATCCTGGTCATCTTCAATACATGGTCTTTTTTTCTTTTTTTCATTCACCATAAAGTGACCTTGTTTTTTGATTTCATTCAGCATATCATTGCGAATCTCAACGCATTCACCAGAAATCTGTGGCTGATTTACAGCCTCAGTCTCCTTTGCGACATGTTTTTTGGTAATCCTGTAAACCTCTGCCTTGTCTTCAGTAAATCTGTTAACCAAGTTGCTCTCCTCTTCTTCTTCATTAAGACCATTGAGTCCTCCAAAGGTTTCCATGCTATCCAAATTGTCGTCTCCCAAATCAAGATGAGACAGACCCAGGCCATCCTCCGGGTGGACGTGGTTGTCGTCCTGTGATTGGTTATTGAATAAACCGGCTGAGTGATGCGTCTTCGCATCACGACATTCCAAATCGACGATCATATTTGCCATCAATTCTTTACAATAAGGCTTGAAGTTTGCATGCACAAATGCATTGGCCCAAGTGTTTCCCAATTGCCTCAAGTCAGTAAACAACCGCCAGGGTTTGAAAAGCAAAAGCATGTACTGGTAAAATGGCGTTGTGTCGTCAGCGCTGCCATCCTGTGTTGGTAGACAGTCACCAAGGATAACAGGAATCGTATGTGTGCTGCGGAGTTTAAGGTCATGGGAATGAAATTGGGGATGGTCCTCCGACGACAATGCATATTGTGGATTTTGTGGACGACCACGATTATCAATGTGATTGTCAATCTCTTCAACGTGAACACCTGTCGCATCAGCCACTGGCGGCATTTTTCGCTTCAGCACCTATTCAATCAATGAAGTTGTACATTAATTCGCATCATAGCACTACAAATAACTTACTTTCCGCGTCCGTTCAATGAACTCCCATAATGACATGTTCTCAAAAGGTTGTTCAATTGGTCTGAACTAATAATCGTGCACATTGCTCAATATGACAGGTTCGCTGGATGAAATGTCCAGTGTGACGTCTTCTTTCCAATCTTCATCAACCTCATTTTCATACTTGTTCTCTCGAGCTTGAGCATCATGATCAGCATTATTCATGGAACGCTCATATGCTTGAAGCCCTTTCAAAAATGTGTAGAATCGGAAAGTTCAGAATTCGTGGCTGGCATAAAAATCACCACCGCCAACCAGGTAACTCATTACCTGCTGATGTGATATTTCCTGGCGCCCCATCAGCGAGTTGACACATTTTGTTACCAGGTTGCGATTGCAAAAACTGCGTGTAGATTCTCCATCATCTCTAAATTTTTCCTTGTGACTTGTCATTGCTGCCTGCAACATATGGATGCCCATGTGGATTTTTAAATCTGATTTGGTGATGTAGTCTGTGATGTAATAGACAAGTGCTTTCGCAGCAGGGCCAGATCCCACGTATTTGATATCCATGTTGCTCTGAAAGAGAAACAACACGACGTCGTTGAAGTTATTGATCCATGGATGAAGACGACGTAACATAATTGATGTCGTTTCCTCATCCAACTCGGTGAGTGCCCTCGTCTGACCATTAATATGCATACGGCAATTACCGTCTGAGCGAACCTCCCCCTTCCACAAATGCTTATAGCATGTTTCATTATGAACATGCCAATTACACTTGATTGCTAGCCGCCATACGAAGGTGCGAAATTCGAGGGCAAAACTTTGATCATCCAATAGGGAAACTTGAGGAGCTCTCTGCAGCCGACAATCGGCTTCTTCGTCTGTAGGTATTTGAGCGCACCGGGCATCCAAGGGCATCGTCATTCCAGGAAGCTCACATTTAATGATGTCTTCCAACCACATAAACATTGTGGCATGGAAACTCTGATCCTCCAGCATTTGGTCTCGCAGCAATTGTGGATTAGGGTTTCCATCAAGCCACAATAACAGGTGACAATGAAGTGTCCCACGTCCCTGGGCCTCAATGGTGCCATAATAAGCTTTGCAAGTGCCAAACATACCACTCCCCTTTCCATAATGCACGACAATTTCAAGAAATGCTGAAATTTGTGCATGAAAAGCACGAGCAGCAGCATTGGGATGTTTTGCGACAAATGTTGCCCAGTCTCGATCAGACATGCATCGCCACGCCTCATCATTAATGCCAGCCAATGCGCCCAGCAAAACTGGGGATAAGTTGTGTGGATTCAAGGTAATAAACAGGGCTGGCGTGGAAAAGCGACAGATGAGGGATTGAACTTCATTCTGCTGGCAAAGTTTATAACCAGCAGACCCTTTTAAATTCTTGGATGCTACTTGAACGTTTCAAAGGAGCTTGACTGTCCACTGTTCTTCTTCACTGTTTGCTTTTGCATGAGGATCCCTAATCCATTTGTTCGCAATGTTGGTGAGGGAGGGTCCCAGTTCGGTCAGTTCACGTGCAAGCGTCTGATGGTTAGATGTCTTCATGGAGAACATTACTTGACAGCTTGCAGATTGCTTCTGAATGATGTTCCAACAGACGAAGGCAAATGTTGGATCATCCGCAAACGGCGACCGGAATTGACGCAGCAGACACTTAACTTGGGATTCGAATGATATACGCTGTGCCACCGTACGTCCGGGGTGATTAAAACCACTGATTCCCCATGGATCAAGATGTGGGAACACATATGAGAGAAACCCAGAATGGCTATCGCTCACAAACATTGTACCTGCTTGTGAATTCAAAAAACGTTTGCGATCCAGGGCATATGCCAATGCGTGAGCCTTCATTGATTTGCGAGAACAAGGAGAGTGATCGCCAAGCATATATGCGACATTGTCCATAACAATGTCATCTTGTATATCAGCCCAGTCTTCTGTTTGCTGATTCGCAGTGTGGTTGTCGTCCACATGCTCGATCTGCATGCTTTGCAACACACCAACATCAGAATGCTCATCAGAGTTGTCAATCAGCGAGGCCATATTTGGCTCACTAAAGCGAACACCGCCAGCTTGATACCACTCATTATTCTCAATCAAGAAATTGATCATGGCTGCTACCTTGCTTTTCGAAACCAAAACGGGTCCAAAATGTCTCAGTGTATCTGCAGTCGGTCTCCTTCCACTGCCCGAAAAAAGGACACAGATAGTATCCCGCACATCGTCCCTTCCAGGAGGCAGAACATCTCGCAAAGGACCAGGATCTTGAGGAAATATGGCTATGTTCCCTCTATTGAAGCCTTGCGAACATTCCTCGGGGACATAACCTCCTCGCACCCCCATCAGGACTGCCACCCTAGCATGATTTTCCCCTGTGTGATATTGCACATGTGATCAACTTCAC